>JAESVK010062001.1:118589-141264 GCA_017140935.1 Hamamelis virginiana
TTACATATAAACATTTAAGTAAATGGTTGCATTTTACTTTTAATTACCTTTACTTTCATTTACTTAAGTTTACAATGTAAATAAGGAAGTACCCCCCATTTGGATTCAATGGAAAATACTAGAAAATCAAATTCCCAATAAATCAAAATGTGAAAAATCAATTTTAGTACAAAAAAATAATTTTCGTCAACAGTGTCAAAAATTGATCTATCGAGTAAGGTATTATATACCACGTATAAAAGCTACCTCAAGGCTGTACTCAGTTAATGAGTATATAGGGATCAATTACCGCCAAAAATTATTTTGAAAAACTCAATATATCAAAAATTCATTTTTCATACTTAGCCAAATTTTTCATAGGGAAAAACAGTTTCTGGGAATAGTAACATCTTCAATACTTGAGCCTCCAATTCATGGATTTTGTTGTCCATTTGTTTGCTCCAGTCTATCTTGAAAATCTGTCTTACAAATTTAACATTTAAGCACAAGATATTTGGATAACGCAGCGGCAAATGTTTGTTATCATTAAAACCATATAACATATGTTGGATTGTAACCATTTAGGCTAACAAAATAGAATGCAAAATTGGATTGAGTCTTATGACATGAGAATTTGGAAGTTATAATTAGAGGCAATCAACATGTTTTCAAAAAGGATGCCGAATGGGAACTTGTTCCCAAAACTATGGATGATTGGACCGAAAATGACATGAAATTTATCCAAATTAATTATAAAGCTAAAACCGTATTGTATTGTGCTATCAATGTTAGTGAATACAATAAAGTTTCATCTTGTGCTACCGCATAAGAAATTTGGAGAAAACTGAAAGTCACCTATGAAGGTACCAAACAAGTTAAACGTTCCAAAGCTCTCATGCTTAGACAAGATTATGAAATGTTTAAGATGATTGAAGGTGAAAATATTATAGATATGTTTACTCATTTTACTAACCTTTTGAATGAATTGCAAGTATTAGGGAAAGTTATTCCTAATGATGATATTGTGTCTAAGATTCTTCTAGCTCTTCCACCCTCCTGGAGTCCTAAAATCACCGTCATTCAAGAAGCCAAAGACATTGAGGAGATTGATATTGATAAGCTTCTAGGCTCCCTCATTACTCTTGAAACGGCTATGAAGAAGGAGAATGAGGCAATTCAAAGTGAGAAGGACAATGCCCAAGTGAAGAGAACTCTAGCTCTTCAATCATCCATTCTTGAAGGAAATAATGGTGATGACTTCACCAACATTGATGATGAGGAGGACATGGCTCTTATCACTAGGCAATTTCAATCATTCCTAAGGATGAAGAAGAACCAATCAAGACAAGGCAATGAGAGATTTGTCAAAGCAAATGATGGTAGATGCTTCAATTGCAAGAAGTTTGGCCATACCATTGCACATTGTCCTAGCACGAACACCTCATCCAACAACAACAATTACAATTCAAGAAATGATCAAAGAGGCAAAGGGAAAGCAATGGCCGCCACCACCACTACTTGGGATGATATTCTTGAGGATGCAAAAAGCGATGAAGAAACCACCCAAGAGGAGACGGCTAACTTTTGATTGTTTGCCAACATTGAGGAATCTTGCTTCATGGTAAATGATGATGAAGACAATGAGGTAAATTCTATTTCAAATTGTGATGATGATGAATGTGATTTATCTTTAGAGGACTTTCAAAATTTAAGTAAACTATTTTATGATAAAAATTGTGTTTTAAAAAGAGAACTTGAATCTTTGAAGAAAAGTCTCTCAACTCTCAAAAATGAGAAATTGGCATTAGTTAGTGAAAACTCTAAATTGTCTTTGTTAAATGAAAAATAAAGAAATAAGATTGAGACCTTGATAAACATACCTTCCATTTCTAAATCTTCAACTGACTCTTCCACTTTGGAAAATGAAAACAAATTTTTGAAATCCAAAATTGAAGATTTAAACAAAATTGTTCACAAATTTACAAGTGGAAAGGAAAACTTTGAAAGGTTACTTGGAGCTCAAAGAGTTAGGCTAAACAATGAAGGATTGGGTTATGTGTCAAACATCAACTCTAAAAAACCTTCACTCTATTTGGACTTCTTTGTTAAAGCCTCAATGAAAGTGCACACCAAGAAACCAAAACCAAAACCTCATTCTCATTCACGTGTTGCAAAACAAAATCCTAATGCTATTTGTCATTATTGTGAAAGGAAATGGCATGTTATATTCAAATGTCCCTTTAGAGGAAAAAGAGGACTTAGGAAAATGGTAGCTTGGATTAAAAGGGAACTTTCATCCAAGAAATTATTTGAACCTAAGACAATTACAATGAATGAACTTAAACGTTTGAGAATCCTAACCTTGTAGGATCCAAGAGATTTGGGTACCAATAGTTCAATTGCTTTATGTTTGTAGGTATGCTTGAAATCCATTAACAAAAAGGACCAATGGTATTTGGATAGTGGATGCTCAAGACATATGACTGGTGACAAAGACAAATTCATTTCTCTTACTCTTAAAGATGATGGATTTGTAACTTTTGGTGATGATAGCAAAGGTAAGATCATTGGTAGGGGTAAAATTGGTAATGGCTCTATTACTATTGATAATGTTTTGCTTGTTAGAGATTTAAAGCATAACTTGCTTAGCATTAGTCAATTGTATGATAATGGCTATTATGTGAACTTTACTTCTAATTCTTGCAATGTTTTGGATAAAAACAAAATCAATATCCTTGTTGCTAAACATTTTGGAAATGTTTATATCACTTGTTTTGATGATTTAACATCTCAAGATGTAACATGTCTTTCCTCTTTACAAGATACAAATTGACTATGGCATAGAAGACTTGGGCATGCTAACATGGACTTACTTCAAAAGCTTTCTAAAAATGAACTTGTTGTAGGCTTGCCCAAAGCTAACTTTTCAAAAGATAAAATTTGTGATGCTTGCCAATTTGGAAAACAAATTAAAACTAGTTTTAAAACCAAAGCGCATATTTATACATCTAGGCCTTTGGAATTGTTATATCTAGATTTGTTTGGACCTAACGATGTAGCTAGTCTTGGTGGTAAACTCTATGCCTTTGTCTTAGTTGATGACTATTCAAGGTATACTTGGGTTCTATTCTTATCTCACAAAAGTGATACATGTGGCGAATTTATAAAACTTTGTAAAAGACTTGAAAAAGAACAAGGTCATTCTATCATTAGTGTGAGAAGTGATAGAGGTAGAGAGTTTAAAAACCAAGACATCGAAAATTTTTATGATGCACAAGGATACTCACATAATTTTTCGGCCCCAAGAACTCCACAACAAAATGGAGTGGTTGAAAGGAAGAATCGTTCATTACAAGAGATGGTTAGAACCATGCTTAATGAACACAAACTTCCTAGAACTTTTGGGCGGAAGCGGTTAATACCGCTTGCTATGTGGGAAATAGAGTGGTACCGCTTGCTTTGTGGGAAATAGAGTGGTTATTAGACCTATCCTAGCCAAAACCCCATATGAGCTATGGAAAAGTTGAAAACCAAATATTGGTTACTTCAAAGTTTTTGGATCCAAATGTTTCATTTTAAATGATAAAGATTATCTTGCTAAGTTTGAGTCTAAATCCGATGTGGGCATTTTTATTGGTTATTTAATTAATAGTAAAGCATTTCGTGTTTACAATAGACGTACTCTAACCGTGCAAGAATCTATTCATGTTGTATTTGATGAAACTAATCAATTTGTTTCCAGGAATGTTGTTGAAGATAATGAACATAGCAAGTTATTATCTAATGCTAATGAAGAACTTGACAAGGTTAACATTAGTGATTCTTCAACTAATGATGCACCTCAAGAGGAACAAAGGAGGACCCTCCAATTGAAGAAGGTGAACCTTCAAGTGAACCTCAAGAGTTGCAAGAGTTGCCAAAAGCTTGGAAATTTGTGAAGAATCATCCAATTGATCAAGTGATTGGTGATCCTTCACGCAAGGTAAGTACTCGCTCTTCTCTTAGAGATGCTTGTAACCATATTGCATTTGTTTCTCAAATTGAACCTAAAAATTTTAATGAAACCGAAAATGATGATAGTTGGATTATGGCCATGCAGAACTTAATCACTTTGAAAGAAACGAAGTTTGGGAACTTGTACCTAAACCTAATGACCATACCATCATAGGCACAAAATGGATTTTTCGAAATAAAAAGGATGAAGATGGTAATGTCATTAGGAATAAGGCAAGACTTGTTACACAAGGCTATAACCAACAAGAATGCATTGATTATGATGAAACATATGCACCGGTTGCTAGACTTGAAGCTATTCGCATGCTAATTGCATTTGCTAGTTTTAAGGATTTTAAATTGTATCAAATGGATGTGAAAAGTGCATTTTTAAAATGGATACATTACGGAGGAAGTGTTTGTTAAACAACCTCCCGGTTTTGAAGACAACACTTTTCCAAACCATGTATACAAACTTTCTAAAGCACTTTATGGTTTAAAACAAGCACCAAGAGCATGGTATGAAAGGTTAAGTAGTTTTTTGCTCTCAAATGGTTTCATTAGAGGCAAAATAGATACTACTCTTTTCACATAAAGCTTAAAGATAGTGACATGTTAATTGTTCAAATTATGTTGATGATTTTATTTTTCGTGCTACTAATGATCTTTTTTGTGTGGAGTTTGCTAAGTTTATGCAAGATGAATTTGAAATGAGCATAATGGGAGAATTGACTTTTTTCCTTGGACTTCAAATCAAGCAAACCAAAGAAGGCATTTTGATCAATCAAGCTAAATATGTGAAGGATATGCTAAAGAAGTTTGGCATGTAAGGTGTAAAGTCTAGTCCTACACCAATGAGCTCCACAACTAAGCTTGACCTTAATGAAAATGGTAACAAGGTAGACCAAAAATTGTATCGAGGTATGATTGGTAGTCATTTTTATTTAACTGCAAGTAGACCGGACATTATGTTTAGTGTTTGTTTGTGTGCTCGATTTCAAGCTAATCCCATGGAATCCCACTTGCTTGCTGTTAAACACATATTTAAATATTTTGTTGGGACTTATGATTTAGGCTTGTTATATCCTAAGAATGCTTCATGTCAACTTGCTAGCTTTTCAAATGCGGATTTTGCCGGTTGTAAAACCTACCAAAAGAGCACTAGTGGCACTTGTCATTTTATTGGTCAGTCGCTTGTTTCTTGGTTTAGCAAGAAACAAACCTCGGTTGCTCTTTCCACCACCGAAGCTGAATACATTGCCGCCTGAAGTTGTTGTGCTCAAGTTTTGTACATGAAACAACAACTTGAAGACTATAGGATCCATTTCACTCACATACCTATTCGCTGTGATAACACTAGTGCTATTAATATTTCTAAGAATCTTTGTTTGCACTCACGCACAAAACACATTGAAATTAGGCACCATATCATTCGTGACCATGTGCAAAGAGGAGATGTTGACCTAGAGTTTGTTAGTACGGACAACCAATTGGCGGACATCTACACGAAACCTCTCCAGGATTGTTTTTGCACAGTTCGGCGTGAACTTGGTATGGTTAGACCAATGGAATTGTGATTGTGCATATTGTGTATTGTTGTATTCTCCTATTTTTTATTGACTTTTTGAGATGACAAAGGGGGAGAAATATCTTTGAATGAGTTTGTGATATGTTGAATAGTTGATTTAACCATGCTTATTGTACTAAATTAAGGGGGAGCTTTGCTCTCTATTTATTATTCAAAGTTATGGTTTGTCATCATAAAAAAGGGGGAGATTGTTAGCCCTAAGGTCCTTGACCTTATTTTGATGATAACTAAACCATACCTTTCATCTAACATATGTCTCCATAAGATTTAAAGTTACATATTATTGGAGCTCTCATCAACACTCTTCAAGCTTTTCAATGCCCTCATTAGTCATTCAAAGTCTTTGGAGCTCAAAGCTCAAAGATGAAGTCATTCAAGAAGTTCAATCCTTGAAGACCAACTTGAAGACTTGCTCAAGCCCATGAAGACATTTTGTTGAAGTCTAGTTGCTCTCCAAATGTTTAGGAACTTTTTGTAAGACTTCTCTAATGCTCAATAGTGCATAGCTCAAGAGAAAAACTTTTTCATCTCATTATGCATTAGCATTTATGCTTTATATTTGCTCAATATTGACCAAAAATGTTTTTGGAACACTTAGTGAACTTGCCCAAGTGTATTAGGTTGATTTTGACTTAAAAATTTCGAAATATTGACTTTGAAGCTTTCCTAGTCGACTAACCCTTTAGTATTAGTCGACTAAGTGAAGGTCAGAGGCAATATTTGAGAAAATTCTAAGTTAGTCGACTAATGGTCCCCTTCTAGTCGACTAATCGATCTCGGAGAAAATTTCCCAATGTGATTTTAAGTTGGTAGTCGACTAACTCCCCTTGTCCTAGTCGACTAACAAACCCAGATTTTGTTCAAACTGATTTTAGCTTAGCTAGTTGACTAACCACCTGTGCCTAGTCGACTAACCGAGCCCGGGAATAAAAAATATTTTGAAAAATAACTTGTTAGTCGACCAACATCCTTATCCTAGTCGACTACTGGTTCTGCAACTTCAAAACGACTCTTTCTTCTTATAGTCATTCAAGCATTAAATGACCCCCAACCACATTGAACTACTTTATTCGGACTCTAATGAAAGAATACTACATGGAAACGCAGCGGAAAGTATATTTTTAAAATTTTCCATGGTACTCATCCCAAGGATGAACTCTAATGATGAATCGAATCAAACAATTAATTGAACAAGAATTAAAAGCTTACTTGTAATATTCCTTTGCAAAGCTATCTTCAAAATCCTCATAGTCTTTGAGCTCCAAAGTGTATGGTAGCATCCAAAGGTATCCACACGAGCATAAGACCACCCAAATCCTTGCACCTTCACAACCCTTGAGAAGTAGCAAGCATGGAGAGAGAGAGAGAGAGTGGCAGCTAGAAACAGAAATCCCAAGGGGATTCACGGCCCTAGGGTTGTGCCTCTTTTTCTCTTTTATGATGATAAGTTGCTTAGAGCTAGCTTGACTTATCATCACATATATATATAGTAAATATTCCTAATATTTATTATTTAGTCACTCTCTTATTAACACTTAATAGTAAGGACATAAATAACAATAAATTAGAATATTCCTCTCCCCTTATGTGTGTAACCCATTGGGTTCATCCCAACCTAGTAGTGGCAGGGGACATCTCAATGTCTCCCAAAATAGAAACTTTCTATTTTTATGTTCGATTGGAACAATTCCAATTTTACCCTCAATGATAACACTTATCATTAGGCCTTCACTAGTCATGAGTGACGTCTAGTAACATATCATGACGTACCCTAGGTATGAGTGAATATATCTGCATAAATGAACCCTTTGTGTAATATATAATCCCTCACCAAACAATGTCATGTTCAAGTTAATCGGGTATGGATTCATATCAAACACTAACTTAATCTTATGTTACAAATTCACCAAAATATAATCTCAATTAGGTATACCATTGAAACACTTTTCTTGGTAACCTTATGCTTTGGCCAAAGACTTCATTGAGATAATTATTTGTGAATTAAATATGACATTCGCCTTTTCATATTAAGGGTGGTGATCCTCTATTGCACACTCACCTACCTTCATACATAACTCACTAGAGCCAATAAGTACCGATTACATCCTTATGGTTAAGGGTGTAAGAGATACTATCAAACTCTAGCAATTCATGCATAAGATAACAAGTGGTGTATCAAGTCTAAGGATTACAAGTGTGACAATACACATGAGCAGCTTTTTGACATACAAATAGAATTCCATAAGCTGTACTCATATTGGTCACGTTCAGTGTACTTGTTCTCTAACAAGCACCCACAGGTTTACTATAGTGTCTCTACACAGATGCCTTGAGACTCACCATCCTCCCAAGGAGCTAGTATAACCTGTGCTAATCTTAACGGTTTACAATCGCCCAAATATATAAACCTATCATTAGGAACTAGTCTAGGATAGATGTACTCGAAAGTTATAAGTCTCTCTATCTCAACACTTGAGATATAACTCTCTATCATACTATCCAAGGACTTTATCATGAAAAGTAATTAAACACAAGTTTACATGATAAAAATAGCCATATCATTAATGAATAAAGTTTCATACATGATTATATAATGAAATATAAGTTCCCTAAACACAACCTAACAATTGGTTTTAGGGCATACTTCTAACATCTAAGGGTTTCAAACGGTCACTTTGGCTCTAGTTCACTATATATTGAAGGTTGGCTCTTATTTATTGCTCACCTAGTGAATTAATTTCATTTGTCTTGATATCCATTATTCTCAAACATTCATTACTTTCACTTCTCTTTGACAAAACTCTTGTGCTATAACTATTTGATCATTTGAGAAGTTATTGAGCTCTTGTATTGATTACAAATCAGCTTTGTGAAGCATTTATTGTAATACTCTTCAATCAATCATCTTGTATTATGAGTTTGTAAGGGTTTTGTGAAAACTCTTGTGGGTGAGTTGTCTTCCACCTTGAAAGAAGGCAAGTGTAAAGGTTTCTCCACCTTGAAGGAGTTGCTTAGTGGATTAATCCTCGAGATGGAGATCTTGAGGAGTGGACTTAGGCGGAGACCGAACCACGTTAAATCGTTATGTTTGATATTCTAACTCAATCTCTTTATTTCAAGTTATTTATTTGTTTCTTGTTGTATTGAGTTGTTATTTAATCTTGCATTATATTCATCTTTATTCAAATTTGCAAAAATCTTGTATCCTATTTTTAAAAGAATTTTATTTGCATATACTCTATTCACCCCCTCTCTAGAATATATTTTTGGGCCAACACAACAGTTAATGAATCATAACACAGTTAATGTTTCATAACAGTCATAAAACAACTAAGCCTTCAACAGTCATAAAACAACTAAGTCAACTAAGCCTAAAGCAGTCACATGTTTCTCCCTAAGCTAATTTTTCTCCCGTGGACATCTCGTATTGTTGTCTTCTGGCTTATAAGCTGGAAGAGAATGGCTTCTTTCCATTATGATTAGATACATTCTGCATTAATTTTATTCTTGTGATCTACTTTAGGTTTCTTTTCTTTTTTCTTTTATGCTCAAAGAAACTAATACATAATCTTGTGAAGGTTTATTATCTAAGCCAGACAAGGTCTGAGTTTGTTTAATTATAAAAATAAGTTACCTTGTGTGTTTTTGTGCTTGTGCATGTTTTTCTTGTTCCTTTCTTCTTTTGTTTCCTTTTGAGAGGGGCCGGGGGGCAGGAGTGTTGGTGTTGGTTTATGTTCCTTCGTGTGTGTGGTTGTTTATCTGTGTCTGGGTCGATCTGTAACAGTGTAAGCAACTTCTAGGAAAAACAACTTCTAGGAAAAACAACATCCTAATTCTTCTAGGTAACTTCATTTGATGGAAATTGAACCTATGTCATTCATTAATGATTTTCTTACAAGTTATTATTACGCCAAGATAGATTTAGTTACAAAATAATAATTTGGTCTCAGATCTTGGTTCTACTTTATCCATGCTTTGAAGAGCTTCCTTAATATTCTTTTGTAGGTATCATGTTTCAAATATGCATTAATTTATATTGCAAATGTATATATTTTTTATCATTTTATTATCAATTCAAGTCCATCTTGAATTCTCACAAGTCAGTCAGCTCACAATTAAGTTAATAAAGAACGATTTCCAAGTTATGTTTTACTTCTATAGCTAGCTGCTACATGACACAAAAATGGATCTCTTTTAACTTGTTTTATGCATCTATGTAGGTTTCCAAAATATGTACCATATGATTCACTAGAGAATGACCACCATAAAATGATGGAGGAATTAGCTACTCCGAGTGTATGATTTATTTTGGGTCTCATTCTTTGGATTTGGTTTTCCAATAGAGGATGACTTGATTGTATATATGAATATATATAGTTAGGATTCCAAGTTGAGTGTACATGCCACTTTTAACTTATATGTCAGATATATCTTGAAGCCTAAAGATGAGGGTTTAAAACCCTCGTCATTGGCTTTTTATGTAGTAGTATATTTGACTCCAACAAGGACAACTAGTACATAATTATTTTCTTTTTTTAGTAGGGAAAATAATTTGCAACACTATTGAGGCCTAGATCTGTCTATGAGGCAAGTATTATTTGGAAGTAGTATTTCTTTCCTATTTTTGTTAGGAAAGTAAATAATTCTTTCTTCCTTTCTATTTGGTATGAAAAAAAAAAAATTTAAATGATTGATGAGACTTTAATTTGCCTCAAAAAAGAAAAATAAAGATATTTTTATTTTTATTTTTTTGGGAAGGAAGAATAATGAATAAGACCAATGAGAATAATTTTGTCTTAAACAGCTATAATTAGGAAATGACTATTTTTTTTTTTTTTATATAGTTTTCACAAAAATAATTAACAAAACTTAACTCTAAGACTTGAATCTGCCTAAACCAAGTACAATTAGAAAGTGAGTTTTTGAAAAATCATGGCATTTTATGTTAATAATCCTAAGTTTTTGAAATATTACGTGAATCAACACGATCCAAAGATAATTATGTAAATATTTTTTTTGGACCAAAATACCTTTATGTAGACAAAATAATAACTATTTTACCAAGTAAATGGTCAAAAGTCAAAAAAAAATTTCAAAAATTTTGTTAACAGTCCCCAATATTGCACTGAATCCCTAATTTAATAAATAATCTCCAATCCCCATAAATAAACAGAATCCCCAATTTAACAAAGGATCCTTAATCCCCAAATTAACACAGATCGAATCTCCAATTTTACTAAAAATCCCCAACTCCAAACTCATCATTATGGAGGACATGAAATAACAGACATTAAATATTGATTTGACATGTTGGGGATTGGGGATTGTGTAAACCTGGGGATTTTGTGTAAAATTGAGGATTTGGAATTCTGTGTTAAATTGGGGATTGGAAATTATGTGTAAGATTGGGGATTGGGAATTTTGTAGGAAATTGGGGATTCTATGTATAGTAATATTGGGGATTGTGATTCAGTGTAAAATTAAAGATTGGGGATTATGTGCAAAATTAAATGTCAAAGTCAAATTTTGACCATTTGCAGGGTATTTTGGTCCAAAAAAACAGTGATAGGTTCATCTTCGTAATTATCTTTGGATCATGTTCATTCACGTAATATTTCAAAAACTTAGGATTATTAACGTAAAATGCCCTAAAAATAATTAACAAAATCAAACTACTGAACCCTTGAGCTAGAAACTTAGCAACAAGAATTAACCACACAGAGTTGGAGATGGGGGGACCATACATATATCAGAAAAAGAGAACCTTTGTTAGCTACTGAGAGAGCCCAGTGAGCAGCAAACGACCAAGGAGGCTTCCCAACCAAACATAGATCATGTCATAATTAGTTGTGATAGATTCTATTTCCTACATGACCTAATCAAAGCGTCAATGAAATCCTTATTATTTATTAATTTAACAAATAAAAATGAAGTAATTATTTGTTTCCCCTTTGGGTAGGTTAAGAAGGGTTTGGTTAGCCTTCAGTGAGTTTCCAGCCTATAATTAATCTTACAAAGTGAACTAGCTTCCACTTTCATGGCTCCTTTAAACAACATATGTATTGCTTCCATCTCTTACTATGATCAGAATTGCCAGGTATGAGTCAAAATTTATCGAGGATATTGTGAAGGACATTTCAAACAAACTAAATCTCTCCTACTAAAATGTTGTTGACTACCGAGTTAGTTTAGAATCTTGAAAAAAGAGTAATGCTAAATGGACCAAATTTTAGACTAGCTTTTTTTAAACAAATGATGTGGCGGCAAGATAAATACATTTTTGTGCATTTTTGAAATGTAGAAAAGTAGAGATTTTATTATGTTATCATATCATTTGATTTAAAAACATTTGTCTAAAATTTGGTTCATGTAACATTTTTCATTTTAAAATGTCACATTTAAGCTCGATAAGAAAATTTTGAATTTATTCATGTCATTTGATATGCCAATTTAAAATTTAGTACCTCAAATAATACCAAGTAGCATTAATACCAAGTTTTAGAACATAGGTACTCCAATGTATTAATACTATAGTTTGGTATTTTTCACATTTTTTATTTATTTGACTATTTTTCCTCTAAAGAGAAAAAATACGACGTGCTACAAATGACATTTGTTATTTAAATATCAAATTTGACAACCTACGAGCTATTGCAGCAATCTCGTTGGAAGCTAATGTTTGGCGAACCCAGATCCTCTACTTGTATATTTTTGTGCTTGTATTTGCTTGATATCTTAGATCATAACACATCATCAAAAGTGAGAGATAAATAGTATATTTGAATAACTTGGCATAATTTTAATATCTAAACAAATACAAGTATAAAAAGGTACAAACAGAAAATCCCGATTCATATGGATTCATGTTGTTGACCAAAAAAAAAAAAAAAAAAAAAAAAAAAGGATTCATTTTTGGCAAGGTAATAAAACCAAACCAGATACTATGAGAGCTGTGAGCAACCAGTTACCGGCACTGTCTTCCTGTGATTCCGGCGCAGCTCCGAGAACGTCCGTCATCCGGTACTATATTTCATCAATCCCGGCAAAGCTCCGATCTCCTCCACTGTCTGGTACCGTCTTCCATCAATTCTGGCGTAGCTCCGATTACTTCCCAGAGGTTTTTCCTCCTCCTCTTCTTCTTCTTTCTGTTACAGTATTAGTTCCATAACCCTCTTAATCTTACAAACTTTAATAGGAAATACTTGGTGAAACTTGAGCATTTTAAAAATGATGTTTTGTAGATTCATCTTCTGTTGGTAAAAAATCTTCATGTGGTCCTTCAAAATCTTTCATCATTGATTTATGCTTATGAGATTTGAAAGAAACGTGAAGTGTAGAGCCACACCAACTGTTTGATACAGTGCTTCAATGGAATTTTTTTTTTTCTTTTTTTTTTTCCCTTTTCATTTTCTTTTTTGTAAATTTTCCAAAACTCCTAGTTCAACCTAAGGGTTTGTGCTGCTGCTGCTTCCCTGCTGCCTTGGTGAGATAGGCTAGTAACTTAGACCAAAGGTTGTGAGTAGTGGGCTTAGACCTTTCAGATTCCTTGATTTCATGGTGATTATGTTTGTTGTAAACAAACTAACTAACATGGAGAAGATCATAATAGTTGGGTTTCACTGCCAATTGCTATCTTCGAATTGTGATCAGGCCTCCAGCTGTTTTTTTTTTTTTTCTTGGGGCGGGGGTGTTGTTTGTGTTTGTAATATTGTATAGGTCAAATTTGGGAACTTAAAATGCCAGGTGGCATGAATAAAGCTTGAGTTTGTGGCCATGATGCAAAGAGGAGATGCAGGGGGCGGGTAAGAAGGGCCTAGAAAATAGTCAGCATTGGGTTTAGAGAGGTGCTAAAGCTCTAGTGGCATAGCAGGCAGTGGTGAGGCTCTTTATTTTTTTTTCCCTTTTGTTTCTTTATTTATATTTTAATCTCTGTACATATATGTTGAAACGAAAATGCTACTTCACCCACCTATTTCACCCATCTCATGTGAACCAATAGCTTTTATGATTTTGAAAGAATAAAAATATTAATCTTATTAATGTGAACCACATATCAAAAGCCAACTGAGGTGAGTGGAAATAGATAGGTGATATAGGTGGGTGAAATAGCATTACTCATGTTGAATAAAAATTTGGGTATTCTTAAGATTCCTTTAGTTTTGTTATTTCTTGCGTATTTCTGTGAATTGAGATGTGGATGTGTAACTGCTGATGCTAACCATGGCAGTACAGAATTATGTCTGAAAATATGGGGGGTGTGTGTTGGGGGGGATATGTCTGGAAGTTTTATTTTATTATTCTAGCCAAATATTATCTGCAATGAATTGATTTTGACTTCCTATAACTTCAGACTAATGATTTATTTGTCATTTTAAAATAAGTTTAATTAGCATAACTTTCCTTCAAACTTGTTGATTTTCTCCACAGAATACCAAGAACCAAGGGCATCCACCAAACTTGTTGATTTTCCAAAGGGAAAATATAGGAACAATAGGCATCCACTGACTTGTTCATTTCTAAAGGAATACTAAGGTTAATAGAGAAAACATTAATAGAGAAAACAAAAAGAGAGAACAATGCTAGCCCCTGCCTCCAACTGAGAAGCAGATCCCTGTTTTAATAATAAGGAAGGCTTATTCTAGGGTTTACACTGTAGCGCCTCTTTATAGGTTCCATATATGATACCTGGACTTGGCACTTTCCCCTAAGGTACCCATGTCGACATGACTTGACATAGGCAAAGAATTAAAAATTGATGATATCGGCGATATATCGGTGTAGTGGTGGTGTGCGATGCAAAATATGTAGGTCATATCCTTTTGGCATAATATCGGTACATTTCGAGATATATCGAAAATTTATTGCATATCAGTAAGTTTTATGAAGAAAAAAGCAAGATGTCACCGAAATCTGCCGATATATCGACGATATGCCTGGTCACTGATGTAGGTACGCTCCTTTACTCTCCTCTTCTTCTTCTTTTTCTTTTTCTTTGTCGAGTGACTGCGACGAGAAAAGATAACAGAGAGGTGGGGTGCGATCGGTGATAAGGAATCTTCCTTCCCGGTGCCAACTGTGCTGGCCTGAGGTATTCTCGGCGGTGCAGCTCCTCTCAGCCTCTCCTCTCTCAGCTCTCAGTGACTGCCACTGCCTGCTGCCAGTTTTTTTTTTTTTTCCTTCTTTCTCCTTCTCTCTCCTCTCTTGGGGTTGATCGGGGTTCAATGGGATTATATCTGATTTAAAGTAAACAAATAATAAGCTTTTAGGTTCTATGGATATACATGAGTTAAAACATGTCATTTACCAATTTACCCCTTTTCTTATATTTATTATTGAAAATTTACTCATTTCTTTATAGTTATTATTAAAAAGTCCCAAAGACTGATAATTTTTATATTAAAAACAGGGTTTAAAGTATCGGCCGATACTATAC
The DNA here is from genome assembly GCA_017140935.1 of Hamamelis virginiana. Taxonomy (NCBI): domain Eukaryota; kingdom Viridiplantae; phylum Streptophyta; class Magnoliopsida; order Saxifragales; family Hamamelidaceae; genus Hamamelis; species Hamamelis virginiana. The sequence goes on from JAESVK010062001.1 coordinate 133,583, forward strand.
GTATCAAGCGATACGTATCGGTATTGGAAGGGTCCTGTACGCTTTACGGGGGTGAATCGGAGGTCACATAGTATCGGTCTTGATCCGATACGTATCGGGGTGTAACAGCCCTGTACACCGTTCCGTTACACCACATGATGAAAACCCCCAAGTCAGAGATGGCAGAGATTCCTAACAAATCCGGACAATTTTTTGCTTTTCTTAAAAAAAAAAAATGTAAATTCTACCCATTTTATGCATTGAATTCTTGGAATTGAGGAGATTAGAAGAAGAAATCAGAAGAAGAGAGGAGAGAAGGAGTCTGACGAGTCATGAGAGAGAACACTAGCCTGCATCACCGTCGCTGCCACCAGTTCACCGTCGACGACACTGCTGCCGACCAGATCAGGCCTCGCCTTGCCTCCCGTCGCCGTCCGGTAACTACGCTGGTGTTGTCGCCTTGCCAAGGTGAGTATCCTCTTGCTCTCCCAAGTTGCGACTGCTAGTATATATATATATATATATATATATATATATATATATATATATATATATATACACACACACACATACACACACACCCCAGTTTTGTTATAATGGGCATTAGCCGGTTATAAATTAATGGTGGGTCAAAATTAGTGTTAGCTGGGTCAAAATTGGTTTATTTCATTTTATATTTATTTCATCTCATATGGGTGACGTTATTCTTACAGTTTACTTTACCATTATTTTTACCGTTTGTTCTCAAAACACTAGTGTGAGTTCGATATTTTGAGAAACTGGCCGTTGGATTAGATTATCTACTTATGTATGTCATGTATGCAAAAAATCACAATGATCCAACGATCGGTTTGTGAAAAATATCCCTGTGAAAAATTATTATACTTAAATATTTTAAGAAATAATGCAATTTTTTATATCAAGATGTTTTAAAATCTAACCGTTGAATCAATGTGATTTTTTGTATGTATGACTTACATAAGTAGGGTATCTAATCCAATGGTCGGTTTCTTAAAATATTAGACCCACACTGGTATTTTGAGAACGAGGGGTAAAAATAGTGGTAAAGTAGGCAAATGGGAACCTGTCCCTAACTTTTTATAGATAATAATTTTTCATTTAAATTTATAAATCAGAAAATTTTAAAAATAAAAACATAAAAAACAATGAAAATTATTTTAAAAACTTTTTTAAAAAATTAATAATAAATCCAAAACCTTTTTAAAAAATTCATTAAAAAATCTAAAAACCATTTAAAATGTTTTAAAAATTATAGTAAAATTTTTTAAACTAGAAAGGGTAAAAAGTGCTTGTAAAATTTTAATAAATCAGTATATACTTTATACTATAAGAATCAATGTAAATAATTTATAAAATAATTAATAATTAAAAATAAAATCTGAATGGTGAAATGAATTTTAGTAAAGAACTAGAAAACATTAAATTTTTTTTTTTTTTAAATGCAATAAAATTCCAAAAAAAGTGAACAGGATCAATCACATGGATATAGTGAGGATCAATCACGACACTCATTTTGGGGAGATCAACAACAAAGTGACCAAGGAGGGTCAGAAGATCAACCAAGACATTCCTTTTGGTGATGAAAAAGTGAGTATTGAATAATTTTAATTGATTAATGATCAGTGAAGACTTGATAACTTGAAATAAATGCACTAGAATTCTTTGAAAACATTAATATATAGTACTAGAAGGTTAATACATGCATATCACTGCTTTTGGGGGTTGGTGTGAAAAAATAAAATAAAAAAATTCACGGCCTCGATCGGCGCCTGATACCCGTTACACCTTTACCGTTACCGTTACGGGTCCGTTACCCGATACTTAAAACTATGATTAAAAATAATTATATATCTTTTACTAATAATTTTATGCTTTTAAAAAAATTATAAATTTAATAATTTTTTATACAAATTATTCCAGACTCTTTGATTACATTTACGAATAAAACTATAATAATACATCCCTAAAAAGGGTGTCCCTAATCAATTCAAGCCATCCACATTTTTCAAGGGTTGATTTTGGTTAAAAAAAATTGTTAAATCATTGGCCACATCATTGGGGATACTTTTTTTGACATTTTAATGTTATAGAAACGTAGCACACTTTATTGTACCCTTTACAACACACTTATTGTCTTATATATATATATATATATATATATATATATATATATATATATATATTGCAATGTTTTGAGTCTAAATTGTGTAATATTATCTAAATAAATGTTCTGCAAAGTTTCACTGAAAATATCAGTGTTTAACTAATAATATCTGTCGTATCTTTAAATCGATATCGATATATCCGCCGATATATATGTATTTTAGGACCCTCGATATATCCGTCGATACTGATATTTAATTCCTTGGACATAGGTACATGTACAGGTACGGAATATGTGACTTAGCGGTTGGAGAGAGAGAGAGAGAGAGAGAGAGAGAGAGAGAGGGTACCTTATCGGGAATGTTGCCGAAGGAGGGGGGTTGAAGAGACTGCCGAAGGAGGGAGCCCTTCCACCCTCTCATAGCCTGTCTACGGTTTCTATTTAAAGAAACCAATACCCATTTAAAGTTTTTGTTTTTATTTTATTATTTAAGACATCGAATTAAATTATTATGATAATTGCCCCCATGTTGTAAAAAAAACATTTTTAAATTTACTCCTCTTCATTTATCTATTTATTTTTTGAATTATAACCCTCATCGTATTTACTCGTATGATATTTATATGCATATATATACGTATCAGCGAATTTGTATCCAAATTTTGGATCCTTTTTTGCCGAGTCCCTATATTAAAATTTGAGCATTTGATGAATCCAACTTCTAGACACACACCCGCTCCTTACACCTGTACTCGAGTCCATGTAACATAAGACTCCATAAAACCCTAATAAATTAATAATAATTGGTAACCTTCTAAAATTAACCCTACCTATTAGAGTATCCTATAGTGACTTAAATTTAATTATTAAAATCCTAAAAACAAGAAAAGAAGATCCTAAATTCTTAAAATTACAAAAATAATAAAAAATCCTCGGCTATCACATAATTCCTCAGCTATGTGTTTGCATCAATTGTGGTAGTTGGATTATGTTCTAACTAGAGCAATAGGTTTTCATATTTACTTGAAACCTCACTGACTCGAAGGATGACATGCTTGTTGGTCTTCTATTCCTATTATAGGCATCTACATTTCATTTCCTAGTTTTTATGATTCTAGATTTTGTGTTATCAGAGAGTGGATCTGCAACATTTTTTCCCCCTTTCTTTTCCTTTCTTTGAAAGAATCCTGTCCTCACTGATTTCATCCTCGTTCTATTTTGCCTGCAAGGAGATAAATGCCATCTTGCAAGCATGTGAAACAGATAGTAAAACAAGGAGTGTTATAAAGGTCCTGACTGTACAATAGAGCAAAAGAACAAGATGTGTAGAAGTTTCTCTTTCAATGTGCAGAAGATTCTCTTTTTCCGAGGCATCTAGGACATTGGTCATGGTCTACAATGCCTCTACAATGGATAAGGCTCTAGGTGGGCGACGTTCCTGAGAGCACAACTAGAGAAAGAATTTGATCTTAGGGGTGGTGTGTACTTTCCAAATCTGTGAAGGTACCATGTTCTGGTGTGAACCAGCAGTAATGGATTAATTGACTGGACCATAAGCTAATTTAGAAGTGAATTCACCATAAATGAAATACAGCGTGTGACCTCGTTGGGAAGCAGGAAAGAAAAGGACCATAAATAATTGATCTAAGAGACCCAGTCCAGTTATCTACCCAAAATTTAGTAGTTTCTCCACTAAAAATCACCCATTTAATGCCCTATTGAAAGGTATTCCAGCTCACACAATAGATCCTCTATCAGAATTCAAAGCCCTACTCATACGACTATTGGTTAAGTACTTTTCCTTAAGAGTTTGGGCCCAAAGAGAGACCTCTTCATGGAATAATCTCTAGTTGAGTTTATCTGAGGCTATTTCATTAGCTTGTCTGCTTTTCCAAATGGCCAGCCCTCCATTGCATTTGGAAGTGGTGACAGTCTTAAATAACTAGGTGAACTCTCCTACTATCTTGTGTTGTACACTTGTACTCCCCAGATAAAACTCTTAATTTTGTCCAGCTCACTGCAAATAGAAACAGGGAAGGGTAGACAATGCTTGTAGTAGCTAGGAATCACAGAGGTCACGGAAGACCTAAGCAGATAGAAGTTTGCCTTCCAAGCAGAAAGTTTACGTATCACCTTTTCTTCGATAATGTTGAAAAACCTCCCAACTCATCAACCATGACAAATTGGAAAGCCAAGATAATTGCCAATATCACTAGTAGGCTTGATTACTAAGGTCTTTTATATTTTGTTCATTGACATTCACCCAAAAAACACACTCTAGACCAGGCTATTGCAAAAGCTAGCTGGCAAAATGCTTGGGGGCACTATTTGATCTAGTGTGCTATTGTCATACTCATTAATGGACTTTGTGAATAGCTACAATTGCTGCCACGACCTTTCCCTCAGCTGACGTAACCTTCCACTACTGTTGCCATAGCCTCCCCCATAATGTGAGACCAATCACCTGTACCCATAAACTCTGACCCAGCACGATGATTCCCCATGAGAACTCTCTCCACTTTTGATCATAATATGGCATGTATCTTGAGCTTTGCCCATGGTGGCATGGTGCTCATGAAATTCTCCGTATAGTATATAGTTCATGCATTTTTGCAAAGCATCATAATCATATTGCATAGGTCTTGGGCCTATGCAAACTCATTCTCATTTTCAGGGATGGATATGTCACATATGACTGAAGGTTTCATGGTCAGTATTATGTGTGGCTTTCTACAGATCGTCCATTGTTAACAGGCTAGCTGGGGCTGCCAACATTGCTGAAAAAGAAAACCTGAATAGTAGTACCATCACAACCACCATCGTGCTACTATGTTCTTGAGGAGGTACACACACTATCACCAGCAGTACCACAATCATGACCACTGTTATTATTACTTTTACACTAATATCATGCACGTGAAGATCACCACCTTTGGAAGAGGCGGCACCTTCATGTGACTGGATTGGGCTATTTGCTTGGCCCCGCTAAGAAAATATGCCCAATTTTGGGGCTCCAATCCTTAATTAACATTTTGAAGTTTGTGTTTCATGTCAAACCCTAATTGGCCCTAATAGAAGTTGAAAATCTTGGGTTTTGAGCAAGGGGAAATTGGAAGTCTGATTTTGGGAATCCAGTCCTGAATGTTATGAACCCTTCAATTTGGTGTCTTACCTTATCCCCTTTTGAAACCTAATTTGGCTTTTGGATATGGTTCTCAAGAAAGAGCATATTTTTTGTTGAAAGTTAAGAGGTTTGGCAAGCAAGTCAAAATTTTTGATCGAACAATATGTAGAAAAATTGAATGAAAACTTTTCTTCTAGTAAACTAAATAACAATGGATGAACAACAGTTGAAGTTCTATATCTCAACTCAAACACTTAGGATTTGTTGAGATAAGCACCAAAAAGGGTTTTGAGCAAGAAGAAAGAACAAGGATGAGAGAAAAATGAGAAAAATGGGTTTCTAGTTTTTAAGTCCTTGTTTTTTATCTAGGCATGACCATATTGGACAAACTAGGCTTATGCTGTAATGTTTCTCTGAGTGAAGCCAAAAGTAGGTCATTTTTAGATGACGTCAATCATACACCTCCAATACATTGTAATATGAATCTGTATATCTGACAGTAGTCGCATTTTCAAGATATTGCAGTCATTACAGGCACTCAACTTGTTCTGATGTAACCTGTAGCCACCTGGTAATGTATGAAACAAATCACATTTTCAAGATATGGCAGTTATATTGGGCACTTGACCTGGCATAACACAGACATTCCTAGGCTGTGGTTACACATTGGAACATATCCTCTACAAATACAAACATGCATGCACAGGAGCACACACACATGCACTTGAGAGTTTCCAATTGTGTTTACATGTAAGCCATCTCTTGTAGCCTTGTCTAATTATGTGGCTTTAATTGAAAAGTTTGGTAGCTGTGTTTGCCCAGATGCATAATATCTGAAATAGACTAAATCCCTCACATCTACACATTGAGGAGCTATGATTGCATGACTGTTTGTGGATTTTTTCATGTTATATTATCTTAAAGAAAGATGAATACGATGTCTGATGATATATACTAACTGAATATCTGCTTTGATATGTTCTTATTGTATTATAGATATTCACTCTTTCAATTTGTTGCACTACTCTCACTTTGATGTTTTCATGTTAAATTTTAGATATTCACTTCAATTTGTTACACTACTGTTAATGGAGAGTAACACAGTATTTGCTGGTAATATAATTCCTTTCCTTTGACAAAACAGGTTATTTCTTCTTGGTTTGGATAAATATGGAAAAGGCGATTGGCGAAGTACATCCCGGAACTTTGTTGTGACGAGAACACCCACACAAGTGGCAAGCCATGCACAAAAGTACTTCATTCGTTTGAACTCAGTGAACAAAGATAGGAGGCGATCAAGCATCCATGCTGTCACGAGTGTCGGCAATGGAGATATTTCGGCATCCCAGGGACCAATCACTGGTCAAACAAATGGTTCTGCTGCGGGAGGTTCCTCCGGCAAATCAACCAAACAATCACCTCAACCCCCAGCTGGTCCCCCAAGTGTTGGCATGTATGGTACTGCAACCATAGGGCAACTAATAGGACCCCTGGTTTCAGCAGTTGGCACACCAGTGAATCTTCCTGGCCCAGCACACATGGCATATGGTGTCAGAGCCCCGGTTGCAGGAGCAGTGGTTCCTGGTGCCCCAATGAACATGGGTCCCATGACATATCCAGGGGCGGAATCAAAGGTTAGCCAAGGCCCCCCCTAAGATTTTGAAAATTTTCTATATATTCTATATATTATTTTATATATTGTCTATATTACACAACCACTCTAAAGATTTTCAATAAAATTGAAGGAACAAATTAGAATTAAATTTTTGAAAGCGGATTGAAGTAGCTATCGAAAAAAGAGGAGAGAAAGAAGAAAAAGAGAGATTGCATTAGAGGGAATGTGAATAAAAGAGATGAAAATTTAGCTTGGGGCTCATATAAATATAGTGCATTTATATTTTATCTTTCCTCAATTAAGGTGAGAACAAATTATTTTTCACAAAATTGTTTTGAGCAGACTTTGACTTTGATCATATATAGCATATATATAATAATCCAAAAAGGGTTTAAAATGAGAGAGTTATTATACTCAATTAAATTTTCAGAAAAAACATGAACTTAAAATAGGTTCTTTTAATCTTTGGAATCCATGGGTTGAATACTATCATCACCAAATAAATTTGTATGAATATTTTTGGTATTGCGATTTTGGCACTACTATTTTGTAAAATTACAATTGTACACATTAAAAGAAAAATGGCTATTTTAAGCTATCTTCATATTAAAAAAAATTATTAAAAAAAATTATTCTCAGTTTCTTACATTAAATTTTGGCCCCCCTCAAGAAAAAAATCCTGGTTCCGCCCCTGGACATATTTGATGCCGCACACAGCTGCTCATAGGTAATATGCTGTTTAATTGCAACATGTACAGAGGACAGAAGACTATATGGTTTATTCGCATGTTAGGTTAGTGGGTTCTTTCCAATTTGAGCTGGAATAAGATTGATTACAA
>JAESVK010062002.1:0-16976 GCA_017140935.1 Hamamelis virginiana
ATTGCCATCATTGCTTTATTCTTGTTGCCTTTATTTATGCAATGTGACTGTATAATTGAGAATGGATGATTATGGACTTAAGACCAATTAAATGAGATGTGATCGGTCGCATGTGATGTGTATGCTTTATTAAAGGGTTGTATTTAAAGTTGTTTAAATTTAAGGTGATGTAATTTTATTGGGGCTTGCATGCCTCTTTCCCTCTCTATCATTATGTATTCCCCTCCCTCCTTACTCCCTTTCTTTATTTAAATTGTAATGTACAATTCAAGAAGGCGATTCGTGGGCTCAAGATATATGGTGGAGTCTTGTACAAGAGGAAAGCAAGGACTTGAGAAGGACTTGGAGATGACTACAAGAGCTTGAGAAGATCTTTTAGTCTTTATGTAATAATTACATAAGTTTTAATTACGATCACCCAACCCTCTCACTTTAGACCAATGGTTCATCTTTTTGGCTCAAAGCTTGAACCTACCTTAAAAAGTCCATAATCATTCAATGGCCCATTTATATATGTGATGTATGCTTGTAGGGCCTAGACCTTATTTACTATATGTCCAAGATGATTCCACCATAGCCTTTAGGAGGACAGTGGGAGGGTAATTGAGGACTAATAGTAAATATATAGTCTAAACTTTATATGTATGTGATATATATATTTGATGCATGTGATGTATGTATGTATAATGAGACCTTTTATAAAAACTCCTTTTATTTCAAAATTTAGTTGTAAGGAAGAGGCCTTGGGCCTTATCCTAGCCTCTCACTATTATAAGATAAAGGGATTCTTGTGATGGATGTGTTTGGTTGCAGAAATACGGGAATATATCCATCTTGAGGGTTATCTTATCTTATCGCTTATAGGATGCCATGAGGTGAGAAGCTGGTGTATCCCAAGAACCTATTATGTGAGGCGTGCATCAGAACGTTGACCATACTTGTGTAAATGGTGGGTGTGACTAAACTAAAATGCACTTACCAAGAACCTATTCTGCGAGGTTACTGCATTTTAGAAGCTAAAGGAAGATTGGAACTTGCTTAGAGAAGCATTAGGATAAGAGTTATCCACTCATTAGGGGTTAGTATACAAGAATATCACTAATTCTTAATGAACTCCAATCCCCACTAAGGAAATTCAATGTTGAAATTCTCGAGTCTCATTAAAGGGTGTACAAGATTTGAAAAGAATTGCAGGAGGTACCATAAAACTTAAAAACCAAAAAGTTATTATGGTTTAATAATATGAAATTTAAATTTATTATTTTCTGTTGTAGATGGCTCCACTCAACCCACTCTCTAGAATAAGTGATGACAACCGTTTAATTAGTCCAAACTTCCAGGACTGGTTTAGAAACCTGAAAATTGTCTTAGCCATTGATAAGATTGATTATGTGATTAATGCCCCGTGCCCCAATGCTTTGCCTGAAGGGGCACATCTAAAGAGGAGAGAGACACTTATAAAAAGTGGCTTGAGGATGATGTGCGGGAGAGATGCTATATCATGGCATCGATGACCAATGAACTGCAAAGATAACATGAGGTCATTGACAGTGCACATGAAATCCTCGTACATTTGAGGGAATTGTATGGTTCACAAAACATAATTGTAAGATACAATGCTGTAGGTGAACTCTTCTCCAACAAGATGATGGATGAGACATCTGTTAATGAGCACTGTCTCAAGATGATCCAAAGTATTCATTCTTTGCATGATCTAGGTGTCGAGATCACTGCTAAAATGGGGACTGACATCCTACTCCATTCCCTTCCTCTAAGCTACAAACAATTCATCATGAATTTTCACATGTCTGATGTGAATGTGAATCTTACCCTCACTGACTTAATGAATATGCTAGTAACTGCTGAGGAAACTTTGAAAAAGGACTCCAAGGGAAATGTTTTGGCTATAGACGGAACTTCATCCTCTAAGACCAAGCCTAAAGGCAAAGAAAAGAAGAAGAAGTCTAATGATAAGCCAAAATGAGGCATAAAGAAAAAAGAAGACAAAATGACAGTGTTACTATAAATCGGGTCATTGGAAGAGGAATTGCAAGGAGAACCTGGCTACATTGAAGAATTGTTCTTCAGATGGTACGTATTTATTCATTTACTAATTATGAATTAGTATTATTATGTTTATGGTTTGAGATACCTAATTGAGTTTTTCTTGTACAATGTGATTGTATGTAGGAGACAAAGGGAAGCAAAAGGTCGAGTAGAGGTCGAGCTTTCTTTGTTTGGAAAAGAATCAAGAGTTGCTGCTTTTGACATAGAAGCTTGACACTTGAATAGTTTATTTAGATTCTAAGAACTTTATTTACATTGCCAGTTGTTATAAAAACTTCTTTTTGAGGTTTTTTTTTAGTTTTAAATACTTTGTTTATTTGAAACAATTTATCTATGATATTGGATATTTTGGATTTATTCTGACAATTGATTTAAAGTTCTTAACTCTTTATGAATGGTTTGAATAAATGCATGAAAAAAGATATATAAAGGATTCAACTTTAAGGATCAGATTAATAAATGAATTTTGATTCATTAATTAATATGAACCAATCTATTGCTTCAATAAGGTGATTAAAGGGATAATACATGAGATGTATAAACCTAGTGTTTTAGTTTGGATACTTCATATCTATTTAAATATTTGAAGTGTTCAAATGATTCGAAAGAATGAATATTTGAAATGTTCAAATGATTCATATGAAGTAAAAACTAAGAGAAAAATATTGAGAATATTTGGTTGAATCTTATATCATTAATTGACCTTAAATAGGTTAAGGTTTTAAAAAAGGTTAAACGATTTTGTTTTGGTGATTATTTGGAATTATGAGATGTTTCCTAATAAACTTCAAAAGTTTGTTTTTCTCAAATAAGAGTTATTGAAAAACAATATTTCCACAAATGGTTAGGAACTAAACCTTGATGAAACTCATAAGGAATATTATGTGATTAAAAAGTTTAATACATAAAAATACCTTGAAGTGTTTCAAAGAGGAAAGTGGGAGCAAACATGTAACCATATTATTTTTATCTTTCTTCATAAAGTACATACTTTAAAATACTAATGTAGTAATATGAATTCCTTACTTGTTAATGGAATTCAAATCTCTCAAAAATATGATTTTGTGAGAGATTATATATGGGTATAATATTTGAGAAATATGGAGACTCACGTGATAAAAGTAATGTACTTAAGTCAATATACTTAATGCTAAAATGACTTGTTAGCATATATATATATATATAGATTGATTATTGATTCAGGATTGTGAATTCTGAATAGTGACAAGTATATTCTTAAAGGACTTGTGAAATTTTAAGAATAGAATACTTCTATATATAAAGAAATTTTATAAAGGGATGCTATTTACAAGTTACCTAAAGGGATGTCTAGCATATAGTGTTTTCTCTTTGAGAGCACAGGTCTCATTTACTTGAGGACATCAAAGTTGGCAGCAGATTTTAGTTTAATTACTATTATTGAAAATAATAATAAATTGCAAAGTTTGTTTGCATAGGGACTCCTTTGCCATAACACTTGTTGAGAGTGTTATAAGCCTTGTCTTGTGAAGACTGGTATAAGATACTATGAAGATTGACTTTAGTGCAAGTGGGAGATTGTTGAAGATATGCTCTAAAACCAATCCTAAAGAGCATATCAATTTTATACTATAATAATAATAAGGTATCACTTGTCTTGTATTTAAATATACATGATAAGATCTGTGAATAAATGATAAGAGAAATATATATATATATATCTCAAGTTGTTGAGATAGGGAGACTTATATTTCTCACACACATTTATTCTAAAGAGTTCATACTCATAGGTTTATTAAATTGGACATTTATAAACCACTAAGAGTGGCACAGATTTAGACTATCTCCAATGGAAGGATAGGTAGTATTTCCTATCTGTGTAGCGACACTATAGTTAATCAGTGGGTGCATGTTAGAGAACATGTACACTAAACATGATCTACAAAGAATATTCTTATGGAGATTTATGTCAAAGAATATTATTATATTACGTCCATCGAATGGTAATCCTTAGACATGAGAAACCAAAGTTATCTTGTGCATATGTTATTAGAGTTTGATTGTACTTCGTACATCTTTAACCATCAGGATGTAATCGGTATTTATTGGCTCTAGTGAGTTATGTATGGAGATAGATGAGTGTGCAATAAGGAATCACCACTCTCACTTTGAGGAGAGAGAATGTCAGGATTTGTTCACAAAGATAATTCTCATTTTGAATCTCTGGCCACAGTGATAGGTGAACTGTAAAAGAGTTTCATCGGGTTCATATTATTGAGATTATATTTTATGGAACATATATCAAGTTGTTAAGATAGGGGTTTGACTTATAACCATACCTGATTATCTTAACAGTGACATTAGGGGATGAAAGATTAAGTAACATGAAGGGTTCATTTAGTTTTACTATTCACCCACACCTAGGGTACGTCATGATATGTTGCGAGATGTCACTCATGACTAGTGAAGGCCTAATGATAAGTGTTATCATTGAGGGCAAAGGGTCACACACATAAAGGACACAAGAGAGCTCTTTAACTTAAGAGAGTGGTAAGTTTCTAATTTATGTAACTTCTCTTTTATTAATAGTTAATTAAGGAGGACCAAGTTGCAAAATTAGAAACCCTAGTATTTGTCTATAAATACAAGGGATGAGTGCATGCTAGCACTAAGTCCACTCATACCCCAATTAGAAGAGAGGTTATCATCACAATACCCTAGGGCCGTGAGCTTGGAGTTCTCCCTTGGCCGTGACTTGCTCTATCTCCCTCTCTAGCTTGCTTTGGTTCAAGGGTTGTTCAATTGCAAGAAGCTTGAAGAGTTTTGTGTTCGTGTGGATACCTTGGAGGCTTCATCGCTTTGAAGCTAAGAATCGTTATTGAGTTTTCAATTAAAAAGGCAAATCAAGTGAGTGATTTAAATTGTTTAAATAGTTGTTCTTACTTTATTCATGATCCTATACTTGTGTTCGTTTCAAGGGATGATTGTGATTGAAGATTCATCTTTATAAAAAGTTTTATCGTATGTTTCTTCCCCTGCGAATCTTATGATCACATTCTTTCAATGCTGTGACGTATTGTTGGTACGTTGTGGGCTGCGAAGACGTATTGTGGAGCTAGGTACGAGGTGAATAACGTACTTGTTCGAGTAAAAACTTAAAGACGGCGTGAACTACTTGGCTTGTGGAATCAAGTGTTGGTTAGTAGTGTCAGAGTCCTGTAAGTTGTTTTTTTTTATAGTGCTTCCATTCTTTCCGAAGTTTTTTACCATGTTAGGGTTTTCCTCGTTAAATCTTCATGTTCATATTTTTGCTTTATTTTTCGCTGCATATTGTTGATAATTGAACACATAGATTAATTGGGATTAATTGATTAATTAATTTTATTTGGGTAATTCTAAGTAACTCTAATTTCAGGAGACTCACATCCTCGAAATTTCAATTGGTATTAGAGCAAGGTTTATTCTTTTGGTTTAATGGTCTGAGTGTGATCCGGCATATTTGAGGAGATGGATCTCTCGCAAGAAATGATCATCTATTAATAAACCACCTTTGTTTGACGGGTTAAATTACATTTTTTGGAAGGCTAGGATGAAAATATTTTTAAAATCTTTGGATGAAAGAGTGTGGCTGAGTGTAGTGAATGGATTGAAACATCCTCAAATAGTGAAGGATGGAGTGTCTATCACTAAACCTACTTCTAAATGGAGTACGAATGATCTTTATATATTTAAATGGAATAACCTAGGTTTAAATGCTATTTTAAATGGAGTCTCCATAAACGATTATCGCATGTCTTGTGAGACATCCAAAGAAGCTTGGGAAATTTTACAAGAAACCTATGAATGTTCAACCTTGGTTAATAATTTTGAACTTCAACTCTTGACCACAAACTTAGAAGATGTTGTTAAATAGTCCAATTTTACTGCATTTGTTGCTTCTGTGGATGATATAGGTGAGTCTTCTAGTACTCCCTTGATTGATGACTCTAGTGTGGACTTAGAGGATAATGTTGAGGACATAGGTGAACCGGATAATGAGGGTGATCTTCAAATAGTTTATAATGAATTGTATAAAGATGCTCTCATGCTAAATAAAAGAAATCTGAATTTAGCTATCAATGTTAAGATCATAGAAAAAGAAAGAGATGTCCTTAAACAAGAAGCCTTAGACTTGGAGGCTTTTGTTAGTCAATTAAAGACTCATGGAGTCACTCTCTCCAATAAGCTTGTAGCTATTGAGAAAGAGAGAAACACCATTTGAGAAAGTTGATATATTAGAGGGTGAGGTCAAGTTTAGGATTGAAAAAGAAAGTGAGTATGTTACTACTATCACTAGACTTGAACAAGAGGTCAAAGATGCTCGTGAATTGAAAATCAACTTAGATAAAAGATCCAAGCAACTTAATAACTTGTTAGGGACAGTTAAGAGGAATGTAGGAAGAGAAGGGTTAGGATTTACCTCTTGTGAGACTAAACCTATTTTAGGTGAAGTTGAGCCATCCACGTCTAAAGTAGAGAAACCTTTGATGAAGCCTACACCTAAGAGTGACCAAACTCCCAAGAAAAAGTTTGTTCCAGAGTGTGTTCATTGTAGAGTTTTAGGTCATATTAGGCCTCATTGTCTTAATCTCAAGAAGACCTCTAAGGTTGCATCTAGAAGTGTGCCTCATGTTACACATCATACATCTTATAGTTTTGTTCCCACATGCCACCATTGTGGTAAGAAATGTCACATAAGACCACATTGCTTTCACTTGAAGCAATCTTCGTTTGCTTAGAATAGAGACACTCCTTCCACTTAGTTTAGGAGAGACTATAGAAATTTTCCAAGAGTGTCTAGGACCCCTAGAACACGAGTTGACTTGACTATTAGTAAAAAGAGAGTGAATACTTTTAGGAAGTCAACTCCCACACAATCATGGAAGCTTCAAAGCCATTCAATCTTAGGACTGTTTAAATTAGGAAAGAGGATTTGATGTCTTTCAACCTCTATCCTTTTGTAGGAAAAGGTTCTTCCCACTTCCTCTAGTGAATGTGAGTTCATTAGTCCGCAATGACTTTAAACAAGCTTCGTCCAAAACGACGTTAAACTACATTTGTCCGAAAAGATATCAAACTATCCATAGTTAAATTAGGATTTCTTTTCATTATCTTTATATCTTTTTCCTAAAGCTAAATTATGTAGTTAGGATTTCTTTTTGATTTGTTTTTTTTTTTTTTTTTAATTTTTTTTAATTTTTAAAAAAACCCAATTTTTTTTTCTTTTTTTTTTATTGAACTCTTGATCATTGTGCTTGACATTTTCATGAATTGAGATTTTAGTCTAAGTACTTATCTTTGCATAGTTGTAATTTCATGAAAAGTTCATTATGATACATCTTGAAGCACATTGAATGACATGTCTCATTACGTTTAGAGTTGTTTTTGTGAAAACTTATCATGAATGTGAGACATGAGATCATGAATTTTTGGAAAGTTGAATGACCAATAGTTGGATGCTTCTTTTAAAGCCAAACATGCTTGTGCCAATGTTTGCACAATTGTTCTCACCTCTTTGCTTCTACAATCCTTCTTTCTTTATTGATTATGAACTCCTGTTATTCTTCAAATGCTAGTTCAAAAGTTATACTTCAAAAGTAAAAGCCATTAGAAATATAGAACAAAAATGTGCAAAGAGTTCCAAAAAGAAAAGAAAAATATGTGAAATAGGCAAAATGCCTAAAAAGATGGAAGCACAAAAGTGCAAAGTAAAGAAAAAGAGCCATAAACTTCTCAAAAGTTGTATAAAAATACTAGCAATGGTATATATCTTACATTGAGCTCTTAGTCAATTTTCTTCTCCCTAGGCATGTTTGAAATATAAAAAAAATATAATTACTCTTTTTTGCTTAAAAGAAGGCTTTCACCCGTCTTCATTGGTGAAATCAACTGGTTTGACTTCAATAAGTATATGATCCATGAGTTTTATGCTCTCATGCTTTAGATAGTTTGAACAACTATGATTCTTTTTTATTTTGGTTCATATTAAGTCAATTCACACACACACACACATCATGTAATGCTTTTGTGACTTACCTTGATGCATGGTTAAGTGTTCAAGACTTAATTTATAGTCTTGGATGTGTCTTAGTATCTAAATTGAGATTCAATTGGTACAACTTGTTCATATCTTATCATAGTGTGAAATTTTGATATTGTACACTTTCTAGTTGTAGTGTTATTGTTTATATTTAAATTCACAAAATATACAAGAAATCTAAGATTCATTTGTACCCCTATTTTTCTCTTGTTTGAAATGATTTTATTTACTTTTGTCTATTCGTGATAAAAAGGGGGAAATGTGATATTTTTAGGTGATATTTATTAGGCGATATATTTAGGGGGAGAGTAGAGTATATATATATCTTTTTGGTATTGTTTGTAAACAATGTCTTTAATTGTTTTTAATTGGTATCGATTTTTTGTTTTGTTTTGAGATAGAGTGATTGCTATGCAATTAATGCCATTTATTGAGTCTTTTAAGTATATTTTGTTAGGTTATGCTTGATCTTTGCTAGTTGTTAGATATATATTTGGAATCTAATGTTATAATCTTGTTTTGCAGGAATTCTTCATAAAAATGGCATTTTAGGCAAGTTCGAGGTGGGTTTCGTGCAATTACCCTCGGATGAAGCTAAAAGCGAAGTCAATTGGAAGGAAAAATCATCAAAGGGATGTGAGGATAGCTTTGGAGAGCTTTTATAAGCAAATTGGAGGATAAATGAGGCATTTAAGGTTCATCGATAGAAACTCTATCGATGGTCTATTGATAGTCAATCTTCACCTCTATTGATAGACAATGTTCCTGGGTGAAAATTTCTGCAGAAAATCACTTCCTGCCATGACTCTCTATCGATAGACATGCCATAGTCTATTGATAGACATGCCTCGAAAAGCGTTCCATGACTATCTATTGATAGACATGCTATGGTCTATCTATAAACATGCCAAAAAAAGCGTGCCCGCATTTTTCTTCAGTTTTTAATGTAATTTTTGGAGAGTTATTATTTAGCAAGTCTGTGTACACTATATAAGGATACTTTTGAGAGTTAGGAAGGGAGGCTTGACCTAATAGAGTTGATACTTGGATTCTCTCTCTTTTCTCTTCTCTCTCCTCATTCTCTTTGGATTTTTGGATGCACATAAAAGGAATGAAGACCGTTGGCGATTCTACTCCAATCATGAGCAGCTAGACTCCATTCTTGGGTGTTAGATAAAGCTTGATTATTAGGTTTGTCATGTATTGATTAGGGTTTAGGGTTTTATATTCAGTTTGTGACAATTGTACAACTTTGGGAGATTATTTTTCATGCAATCCGTTTTTTATCGAATATATATTTATAAATGCAATTGTTTTCTGTGATTTCAATTACATTAGTTATGTAATAGTTTTCATCGAATATGCCTACATTCATTCAGTCTGTTCATGCCTTATTTGGATAACCTGTACATGCCTTGCTTGACAGGTTATGCCTTGTTTGAATGAATCATACTAAGCAGGTGTTCTCATAACATGCTTGATAACTTATTCTTGTAGCCTATGTTATCACCGTTCATAAACGAATATGAAACCCTAGCTTTAATTGTTTATATGGTAAATCCTTAATCAAGTGGATTCTTAATACCCAAGCTTTTTATCATTGATTTAATTCTCTTCAATCAATCATTTTATCCATTCATTAGTTTAAACAACCACTCATTAATTAAAGATTGTTCATTTAACTAAAATTGAACTAGCTTGATTTTTCATAACTCAACCTTTAGTCTCTGTGGATGATACCTGTGAAACAGCTTTTCGGGTCGGGCCCATTGGGCTGTTCCTTTACTTTTTGCTGTGTCCACATCATCACTGTGCATGATTTAGGATTTTAGAAAACAAAGGAGTCGCCACCTTATTTTTAAGGAATAAGGAAACCATTAAAATATTTTATTTTCAATAAAACAAAACAGACTCCATTCAATAAAAAGACAGTCTACAAACCAAAGATAGATCCGGGGGCTAGGTTACGACGTGGGAAGGTTCCAAGTTCTTACTTGTAGGCACCCACCTCGCCCTAATTAAAGGACTTCTAATTTATTTGGGCTATTTAAAATCTTAATGCAAACAATCCTAAATAATCTAATCAACCAACAAAATAGTGATATAAATGCAATAATCTATATTAATAATAATAATAATAATAATAATAATATACAAACAAACCCTAAAAACCTAGGATACCCCATTAGCATCCTAGGGCGGACTTGAGCTCTATTAGCGCCTACGTAACCTACTAGTGCTACCTAGCAAGTGTCAAAGTCCACGTAGTTCGACTACCCTAGGATTCTCCTATTGTAATGAACCACATTATCTGAAAGTATTTAACTTCATCCAAGACTCTATCTTGAGAGTTTTCATCCATTTAAAATTGTTTTGCAAAACAGTTTGATAATTAAAAGATTTCCAATGCAATCGGAATTTTAAAAGATAAAACTTATCTTTTAGAAGCAAACCTAAATTTAAACTTCTTTTTTCAAATCAATCATTATCCATGAAATTTCATTCCAAAACTATTTCTTTTTCAAAGAAATCATTTTCGACATAAATTCTTTTAAAAGACTCCCATTTCATGGGAAACCATTTAATAAATCAATTATTTTCAATAAAAATCATCTTTAAAATCCCTCTCAAAGATAGACTCCTAAACTTATTAAAACACTTGAATTTGAATGCAACTCTTACAAAAAAGGAAAATCCTACGGAATGTCAAGTGACCTTCCTAATCCTAGGGTCTCTAACTAACCCTAAGTTAATCTAAAAACCTAAAATACTAATGCAATGCATGCTGGAATTTAAACAAAATAAGCAAATCTGCATGAAATTAATTCTAACAATGCATGGAAAATGCTCCTAAATGCATACTAATTCAACTATGTGAATCTAGACATATTCTTAAGTTGAATTTGATCCTAAAATGATTTTTAGAAGTCATTTAAAACCACTTTTCAATTCTGGACAGATTCGAATGTGGATCTTAAATCATTCAAAAAACCTTAAAAAGAAATAATAAAATCATGGCAATGACCTAACTTGTGTAGACATCCATTTTTGACCATGGGAAGGGTCATGAATGGTTGCCTATGATTTGAAGTGGAATAGGGTGTCGAAACCTTAAGCCGCTTATAGTACTCTTCTGTGTAGTTAGTTAGAGGTCATTATCGCATGTAGGTTTTTAGGTTGGATTGAGTCGGTTCTTTTTGCATTTAGTTTTTAGAGAGTCTAGGAATGTCCCTGTTAAATTTCATAGCATTCCAAGCTAAGCTTGATAGGAAATAAGGCCTTTTGTGACTTGAAAGGCAGCGTTGCCCTTTGGATCATAATAGCTCTGAATGACTGTCGGTCTTGTCTCAAATGGCCTCTAGGCTTTAGCATGGTTATTTATGGTGTATTTGGTAGCTAAGTTGATCAGTGGTAAGGTCCATAGAGCCTTTGGGCTCATGATTGGCTCTTAAGGCCAAAAGGGCCTTTTCAAGCTCAAATTGGGGTTTTAACTGGGAATAACCGGGATTTGATCTTTCCATCAAATCAAAGCCTTCAAAAGCACTAAAACACTTTCTTAAATGTCTTTCAAAGCTTGTTTTGAGAAGTGGAAATGATCTCGAGAGCAATCGGTTAGTAGATTTCAAAAACCCTAAGTGGGCTTAACAGCCCAAAACAGCTAATCGATCGACTTTCTCCTTAAAAACTTTGATTGAGGTCAATGCATTTTCACTTCAAACACTTCTCAAAACATGGAGAATCGAATCATGATCGTTTTGGCGCTTGAATCGTCGAATTTGGACTTGAAACGAGTCCGAAAAGCCAAAAACAGCCGAGACAGGTCAAGAGAGGCCCAAAATGGGTCAAAATTGGGCTCAAGCTCGACTGACCATCCCTCCCCGGACGGTTGGCCATCCCTAGGGGATGGTTGGCCGTCCTAGGGTGGATGGTCACCCGACCCTTTTGCCTAATTTTGCCTATTTTTGAGTTTTGCAGAGTTTTGGCCGTCTGGGACTCTTCCAAACCCTTTGGGAAGGATTTAACTCGGCCTTGGGGACTTGGAAGACTCAATGATGACCCTTGGATCACTCCCTAGGGTTTTAATGACAGCCATTGATCAAAATTGAAGCCTTTTCTATAAATATATCACTTGTAAATCAGTTTTGGAGGTTGATTTTTTGAGAGGAGAGACATTAGCACTTGAACCAGCCACTAAGGACCTTAGCTACGAATTTGGAGGCCATGTGAGCTTGAAAAAGAGAGATTGGAGCTTGAAGAAGAAGGCTAAAGGTTAGTTTGAACACATTATTGTGCTTAGAATTGAGTCTTGTATAACATAGCTAGGAATTAGAATTTTCTAGGTAGTTTTGCATATTGCAGAATGTAGGCTTTCATTTCTTTTGAATGATTGTTTTTGAAGCCTTGTGTGAGTTTAGGACTTGTGTAAATATCTCATTAGGAATTGAACCCATTATGGCTCAATAGAACATAAATATCATAGACCATGTTTTCAACTTGGAAAAATCATTTTTATTTAGTCAAAAATGTTTTCAATCAAAGTGGGCTTTTATAAACTCAAAACACTTGTCATTTTTCACTAAAACTGATTTTGTACATTGCCTAGTCGACTAAGCCACTTTGACTAGTCGACTAAAGTAGTGGCAGTAAGCAATTTTTGTGAAAATTGTCAAGTAGTTAACTAACCACATTGATTAGTCGACTAAAAGCCTCCTTAGTCGACTAACCACATTTGTCTAGTAGACTAACCGAGCCTAGATTTTAAAACTCACTTGTTTAAAACTATCTAGTCGACTAATCCTCTTTCCCTAGTCGACTAACCGTGCCCTGAACTTTATAACGGCTAGTTTTAACCAACCCAAACGGTCATATTATTGTGCCTAACGGCCATTCACTCTTTGGGGCTTATAAATACTCATTGAATGAGTGTTAAACAGATAGTGGATCACATAAAAACATACTCCAGCTTGTTTTATCATCAAACTTGTATGATTTAGTCATTAATCATTCTCTTGAGCCAAAATTTAGTTCATCTATTTGAGAGATACTAGTGAGAGCTTACTTTGTAATTCATCTACTCATTAAGGAGTTCTCTTGTTGTAATCATATCTCATATATTTGTAAATCTTGTAAGTGCTTTTAGTAAGCATTGAAGGTGTGCTCTTTGTGAGCTTTAGCCAAGCATTCTTTTAAAAGCTTGAAGAAGTGTTATTTGTGAGCACTAGTGGGTTCTTAGTGAGCCATTGTTGAAGTTCTTTGTGAGCTTAGGTGAGGGTCTTCCACCTGAAATAAAGAAGACTGTGTAAAGGTTTCTCCACCATGAAGGAGTTAATCCTTAGTGGATTGTGGGAATCCTTGAGCTGGGTGCTTAAGGCAAGGAGTAGGCGGAGTCCGAACCTCGTTAAATCGCAGTGTTTAATCTCTCTATCCCTTCTCCCATTTCAATTACTTATTTATATATTTGCTTTCATTACTTAGTAATTGAACATTAATTTTATTTGGTAATTATTTGCAAAAGTTTGCCATAAACCCTATTCACCCCCCTCTATGGTTATATATTTGGGAAAACAGCATTTATTGTGAGCATTAATCATTCAAAGCTTTTTCTTACAAATCCTTGAGCTATCTTTGTTAATCATTTGAGAGGCTATGAGTTTGTGCTTGTATTTGTGCAAATCAGCTTGTTGAAGCATTTATTGTATCAAACTCTTATTGTATATCTTGTGAGTTAAGGGTTGGGTTGTGACCCTTAAAGTGCTTGGATTTTGTTGGTCAAAATCAAGCTTGAGTGAGCTGGTTGGTGCTAATCTTCCGCTTTGAAAGAAGATTGAGTGGTGCTAATCTTCCGCCTTGAAAGAAGATTGAGTAATGTTTATCTTTCGCTGTTGAAGAAGATTATTGTAATGTTTTCTCTACCTTGAAGGAGTAATCCATAGTGGATTGAGAAATCCTTGAGCTCGGTGCTTAAGGCGCGGATATAGGCGGAGTCCGAACTACGTTAAATTGCTGTGTTTGATTTCTCTAACTCTCTCTTATTTCCAATTAAGTTATTTACTTGTTTATGCTTCTGCTGAATTTAATTGGAACATAATTTTTATTTGGTGATTAAAGTTTGTCAAAACCCTATTCACCACCCCTCTAGGCTTATATACTTGGGACAACATGCTTGATTTACTTTTATTTGCATTTATGGATTGTTAAGCTTTCTTGGTTAGGATTTATGTTGGATTTATGTTCCACATCCAAGGTAGATGACTTCTCACCTCATTTAAGTACTTGAGATGCTCATATTTTGATGGTAAATACTCATCATCTTCAAATCTACAAGGTTTTACTAACTATGACAATTTAAAGATAGGATTTCTTGGCACAGATGGTGCTTAGTATTTAATATACTCCAAGTGTTTGCTAAAATATCACAAAAAACATTTATCATCAATCTCCCATAGCATCAAAAGTACATTGATTTTCATTACTAAAACTTCCAGTTAGGCCATTCTTCAATGCAACCTGAATGAGTATTGTTTGAGATATTAGAACCAAAAATGTGGATAGAATTAATCCATAGATCTCAACCCTTCATTTCTATTGTTTTAAGTCCAATATTTTTCAGTACTTTACATACATAACATTCCTCTAAAACAATGATCAATAAGATTTCTTCCTATTTTCATATTCTTTGAGTCTGAGCCCATAAGGACTTTAGTCTGTATATAATAACATATCTTGAGGATAATGACCATGGGACTCCCCATGTCCTATTATTGACAACGATTGATCCTGCACTTGGGATCACATTTGAATTATAACTCAGAACGCCAAGCAAAGGATTTTATAGCCAACATAAAATTCATTTTAAAAGGTAAAGAGATTTTGCAAGGCATATATTTTCAATATATGGTTGCAAATAAAATATACTATTTGCAAAGATATACAATTTCGTTGGAATTAGGTAACTAATTGGCAACTGTATTTAAATATCTTTGCAAAAATATAGGTGTATTTGAAACAAATATGCAATGTCTTTGTAAATAGGTTCCACAACACTATTTTTTATTGTAAATAAAAGAAAATAGGATCTATTTTCCACAAATTTGCTCACGTGGCAAATGGGTAATGGTTTTATGTGCCAATACCTTCTTTTACCCACGACGTACCCTTTCCTTCATGTACATGCACGAGAAGACACCTAGGGCTGGATGCTGCTACCTTTCTCTATTCTCTTTCTGATCTGACCGCCCTTAGACTCACCATCGACGAGGATTCCCGTTGCCCTGTGCTACGATTTCTCCTCACGCTCTCTCTCTTGTCAGAAATAGGTACATTTCTCTCTCTCTGGGTCTCTCTTTCTATATATGTTCCTTGTGATGGAAAACTAAATAATCTTAAATATAATTTCTTTTTAAGCTACGTTTGGTTGCTAATAATCTTAGTTCTTTTCATTATTATTATTAATGATCCGAAACAAGAAATGAAAATTCCTCTATTTTCATTATACTTTGGTAAGGAGTGAGATCTTCAATGATGGTTGCCAATTCAAATGTGAACTCAATTGAGAGCTGGAAACTAGGGGTTTTGGTGTTGTGAGATGGATTATGTCAAGTTTCGATTCGAATTCGAAGAAATTGCTTTGGTTTTGCTTGAAATGAGTTGACTTAAAACCAAATTGGAGTTCTATTGCGCTAAAGTAGTCGAAAAATATGATTTGTGAGTCATAGCTTGCTGTTTAGGAACAAAATGAACTAGATTGTGAGTTTAAAACCTCCTGCATTACGTTTATAGTCTATTCATTTTCCGTGAATGTTGAGGTAGAATTAGTGAGGTCAGTGTTGAAGCTACTGCTCCGTATATGGGAGAATTCGCCGAATGTATTTCTTTATATATATATATATATATATATATATATATATATATATATATATATATATATATGTATATATATATACAAAGCTGATCAAGTCAGGACGTCCTGACTTGAGCAAGCGTCAGCCCCATTAATTTGGGCCATAGGATGAGTCTAATAGCGATCCAACGGTGAGGGGTTTAAAAGTGAACAAAAATCACCCGGGCTAAAACAAAAAAGGCAACTCGTCCCTATTGATACCCATTCAAAAGAGGGTTTTAGAGAGAGAAACAGCAACCCGCGTCGAACCTCACCCCCGATTCGTCCCAAACTCGTCGGAGACTCACCGAAGAAGAAAAGGCAACCTTACCAGGATGGTATATTTTACTAGATCTGGTAAAAATGAAAGAGAAGAAAAAGGGAGAGAGAGAGAGTGAGTTTCAGATCTGCAAAGGAGAAAAAAAAAGAGAGGGAGAGAGAGCTTCAGTTTCAGATCTGCGAATGAGAGAAAGAGAAGAAAGAGGGAGAGGGAGAGAGAGAGAAAGGCATCCGCCGCCACGCCGGAGAAGAAGTGAATGGGTAAAACCCGTTTGGGAGGTGAAAAACCCAGTTAATAAACACATTTGAAACCTTTTCATAACAGAGGTGAGAGAAATTGGAGAAGAAAGGAAACCCACCAATACATTTGAAACCTATCACCCATAGATAGATCAGCCACTGCAACGTCCCATTTCTGACCGGAGAAGAAATGAAATTCACCAGATTTGATTTGGTATTCCTTGTTTCTTTAATTTATTTTATTTTGATGTAGTTTTTTGCTATTTCTCATTTTTCCCAAAAAGTAAATGTTAAACCAGTGTTGTAACTTAACCATGAACACCTCAAACATGTAGGAGGTTCTTCCTCGACGCCGGAGAAGCCATTGAAGCCCTCCTGGTCAAACCTCACAGCTGAGGTACGATTCTAGGGTTTTTTTTTTTTTTTAAATCTGAAATGTGGAGGTTGTTACAT
>JAESVK010062002.1:17076-29931 GCA_017140935.1 Hamamelis virginiana
TTTTTTGGGTTTTTTTTTTTTGTGCTAGAACGGTCTGCTGTTAGCATGGAACAGTCGACTGTTAGCATAGTTTTGATTTCCAAAAATGCACCCTTCTCTATCAGTCGACTGTTCCATGCTAACAGTCGACTGTTAGCCCTTCATTTCATATATATATATATATATATATATATATATATATAGTTTAATTTTTTTTAATCGTTTGATTTCTTTTTGGGGGTAAGCTGGCTGTGAGTATTTATTTAATAAACGGTACGGTTTGAATATTGCAAAATTTTTTCCAACCTAGTTAGTTATGACTGGATTAACCGAGGGTTCATGCAATTTTTCCGTCTCCGTAAACATCCATTTTTGACCACGAGTAAGGTCATGAATGGTTGCCTGTGATTTGAGGTGAAATGGGGTGTTAAAACCTTAAGTTGTCAGCTTTACCCTTGTGAGTAGTTAGGTAGAGGTAATTATCGCATGTAGGTTTTTAGGTCAGATTGAGTCGGTTCTTTTTGCATTAGGTTTTTAGGAAGTCCATAAGTGTCCCTGCCAAGTTTCATGGTATTCTGAGTCAAGCATGATGGGTGATTAGGGTTTTTGCGACTTAAAGGGCAGCGTTGTCCTTCGAGTCACAAAAGCGCTTAAAAAAACCTTTGAACCAGTTTCAGATTGTTCTGAGACTTTGTCATAGGTAATTAGGATGTATTTGGTAGCTAAGTTGATCAATGGAAAGGTCTGTTGAGCCTTCTAGCTCATGTTTGGCTCTTAAGGCCCGAAAGGCCTTTTAAACTCAAATTAGGGTTTCAACCTGGATTTGATCTTTTTATCAAATTGAAGCCTTCACAAGCTTCAAAACCCTTTCTTAAATGATTTTAAAACTTGTTGCGAGAAGAAGAAACGATTTCGAAAGCAATTGGTTAGCAATTTTCAAAACCCTAATTTGGGCCCGGTAGGCCCAAAACAGCTAATAGGTCAGTTTTCTCTTAACACTTTGATCTCGGTCAATGAATTTTCACTTTAAGCACTTCTCAAAACATGGAGAATCGAATTACGATCGTTTTGGCGCTTGAATCGTCAAAATTGGACTTGATACGGGCTCGAAAAGCGGAAAAAGGCCGAAACCGGGTCAAAACAGGCCGAGACAGGCCCACATAGGGGAAATTTGGCCTTGGAGCTCGATGACTATCCCCCTAAGAACGGCCAACTGTCCATGAGGGATGGCCAACCATCCTAGGGTGGACAGTCACCCGAGCCTGGTTCCCAGATTTGCTAAAATTCTATCCTTTGAGTGTTTTGTGAACTTGGGACTCTTCCACAGCCAAGTTGGGTCAGTTTGGAGCACTTATCTCGACCTTGGAGACCTTGGAAGACACATTTAGGGCCTTTGTATCATTCCTTAGGGTTTAAATGTGGATCATTGATCAATTTGAAGCTATTCCTATATATACATCACTTCGGAATAGGTTTTAGGGAGTGAATTTTGACATTGGAGACTTAAGAGCACTTGTAGCAGCCCTCTAAGCTCTAGCTACGAATTTGAAGGCTATTAAAGGTTGAAGAAGAAGGCTAGGAGCAAGGAAGAAGAAGGCTAAAAGTTAGTTTGAATACATCATTGTGCTTAGAATTGAGTCTTGTGTAACTTAGTTAGGAATTAGAATTTTCTGGGTAGTTTTGTATATTATAGAATGTAGGCTTTCATTCCTTTATTCTTTTATGCATGATTTAGGTTGAGAATATAGGCTTTAATCATGTACGATAAGTTTGGGTTGAATGCTTTAATGTTCATGCAATGTTTAATATGTTTAGAGTGTCTTTCCTTCATTGTTTTGCATGCTTAAGAAGTTTAGGCTAAGTCTAGTATTGGGTTTGAGTCGTTGATATACTATGATCATTGTTTGATTGTTAAGAGAATTTTTAGGAGTTTATTCTATGTTTAACATGCATGCGAGGATTGGTTTCATAGATATGATTTTCTATTTTTTAGTGGGGATGTATGTTCATAAGAAAGCTTGAGTTTTTGTGTCAATAGTTATTGTTAGGATGTTAGAAGTAGTTTAGGCATTGTTTATCAAGTTTAGTATTGTTCTTGCTTTATTTAAATTGATTTTACCATATGTAATGCATTGGGATGGTTGATGTATGAATTGTGTTCGAGGGAATAAGCATAGGTAAGGTCCATCCCTTATGGTAAATTTAATGTTTTTGAGCATGAATATGTGACTTTTCTTGATTGATTTGTATAAGTATTTTAGTCTATTATATTAGTATGCATGTTGGGATTTTTATTTGGTATTTTTGTGTGGATTAAGAATGATTTTCAAGCCATTTTAAGTATGTATTCAAATTTGTCCAGATTTAAATATATGCTTTAAATGGACTTTTTTTATCATTTTTAAGCCACATTTTGCATTGTTTTATATATAGTAATAATAGCATATCTTGTTAGATTGCATCTTAGTTCATCTCCACATTTTTTCTTTGTTATTTTCATGGGTTTTAATTTATTTTTAGAGATACATTCAAATCTGTCCATGGATTGAAAGTGACTTTAAAGTAAGTTAAAAAACCATTTAGGGTCAAATCCAACCTAGAAATATGCCTAGGTTCACATAGTTTGATTAGGTTGCATTTAAGGTATTTTTCATGCATTGTTTGCATTTATTTATTGCATTTTTGTGTATTTTCCAGAAATTCCAGCAAGCATGCATTTAGTATTTTAGGTGTTTAGACTAATCTAGGACTAGCTAGAAACCCTAGGATTAGGGGGGTCACTTGACCCCACCTAGGATTCCCCTTTGTTGTAAGGATTACATTAGATTTAGGATTCTAGTATGTTTAGGATCCTATCATTGAAAGAATTTCCAAAATTAATGTTTTATCAAAATTAATCCATAATTAATTGAATCCCAATGAAATTGGAACTCTAAATTTGATTTGGAATGAAATTCCACCATTTTGAAAGAATTTGATTCGGGATAGAATTTCCACTTTTGAAAGAATTATGGTTTGATAAGAATTGTGTTTTAAAAGGAGTTCCAAATTCATTAAAAGTCTATTAATTAAAGATGATTTTCTAAAAAGAATTTCAAACTAATAAAAACTCTTGAAGATAGAGTCATGGATAAAGTAGAATGCTAATAATAGTGTAGTTCATTACAATAGAAGAATCCTATGTAATCGAATTACGTGGACTTTGATTTTTATCAAGAAATTGGTAAGGTACGTAGACAGTCAATAGGGCGCAAGTCCAATCTTAGGAGGACTCTATGTCTCCTAAGGTCTTTAGGATTTTGATTCTTTTTTATTATTATTATCTATTATCTAGTATTATCTACACTACTTTCTTGGTTGATTAGATATGATAGGGTTGTTTTTATGAGACATTGATAAAGCCCAAAATTAATTAGTAGACCTTTAATTAGGGTGAGGTGGGTACCTACAAGGAGTCCCTTGGAACCTTCCCACTTCATAGCCTAGCCCCCGAATCCAACTTTGATTCGAAGACCATGCTTTTTCAAATTATGGGGTCATTGTTTTATTGAAAATAAAACTCTTTTTTATGATTTCCTTATTCCTTAAAAATAAAGTGGCGACTCCCAGTTTTTTGCAAACACTCATCCTTTTTCAAAACCCAATCTTGAGTGGATAATAGAGAATGATAAATGTGGATAATAGAGAAGAATAAATCGAGACGGATAAAGATCATCCACAATCCACAATGATTCAAGTGAATAGCCTCCAAAATCCCTCAGGTCGCCGGTTCACAGATTGGCGACTCCGCTGGAGATGTCGACGGCTAAACTCCAATTAATTATTTTTGGGCTTTTCAATTTCTCAATTAATATAATCAACCACTGGCATTTGCATGACTGTTTAACTTTGATTTCTGCATTGTATGCGCATTGACTCTGCATGATTAAGATCGTTGTATGCTAAAGCCAACGATGAGCCTAGCCTTGGGCCTAGTCTCTTTGATTCTTGGGTTCCATGTATGCGAAAGCCATTACTCTTCTGGCCAAGTACCCTCGGGTATATCAAACGGACTAATCACGTACTGTTGGACCCACGTAGCATTCCTGATGTCACATGTGGTTAGGCATATCGATTGGACCGAGCGAGTAAGAGACACTCAGCCTACCCTTTGCATTAGTCCATATAGACTGTCTCTCTAGGACACAAACCCTACATCGCCTGTTCACACACTATTGTAATGTTATGCTGCCGGATTTACCCATCGATTTTGTTTGAGCCTTGATTGTGAAGTGTGTAGAACCATTATGAACTAGATCTGTAGGACTAGACCTTTATGAAATGTCTTAAACTCTTAAGGGAAGTGTCCTCAAAGAGTTAAGGTACTTGATGAAGACTTAGTACCCTACATGATCTTGGACTTAATTCTGTGGTAGTGTTATGCTGCTCGAATAGTGATGTATGTCTTTAGGCCTTATGAGAAGATGTGAGACGTGGGTTTTAGGCCCATATCCTTTGGATAAAAGGTTTAGGTCCGCAGTAAGTTTGGGATGTGGGCTTTAGGCCCATGTCATTTGAATAGAAGGTATAAGTCTGCGGTGAGTTTGAGATGTGGGCTTTGGGCCCATCTTCATAGGGTAAAATGTGAGAGTATTCGAGGTGAGATTGATATGTGGGCCTTGGGTCCATGCTCTTATGAACATGTAGTCCGTTGTCCTTTTTATCACACATTTTGTACTGTTGTGCCGCCAGTTTGACCCTCCAGTTTTGTGTGACCTTTTGATCATGATGTGTGTAGAACCCTTAAGACCATAGGCCCGTGGGCATATGTCTCTCACCG
The DNA here is from genome assembly GCA_017140935.1 of Hamamelis virginiana. Taxonomy (NCBI): domain Eukaryota; kingdom Viridiplantae; phylum Streptophyta; class Magnoliopsida; order Saxifragales; family Hamamelidaceae; genus Hamamelis; species Hamamelis virginiana. The sequence continues at coordinate 21,875 of JAESVK010062002.1, forward strand.
AATACCCCAAACTTGTAAGGAAAGTGTCCCCAAGAGTTAAGGCGTTGGTGGGAGATATAGCATTATACATGTTGTTGGGCCCTAGGCCCATAAAGACGTTACGTTGCCCGATTTTCTTTAGATTCTAGAGATAGAATTTAGTTTGGCATGCAGGCCTTGGTAGCGTTATGCTGTCCGAATCATTTTGTCAATTAGTGGACCTTATAAGATGAGATTGGTGTGTGGGCCTTCAGTCTATGTTTTTAGACCGTTTGGCCATTTATGGGCCTTGTAAATTGAAAGTGAGATTCGTGTGGGCTTTAGGCCCATGGTCTAGATTAGGATCCTTAGGTCTACACCTTCGATGAATACTCTTAACCCATAAGGAAAGTATCCTAAAGGTTAGGGTAGTTGCCAAAGGTATAGTCTTTATCCTTTATTTGTTCCTGGGCCTAGGCCATTGTAGTGTTTTGCTACCGAGTTGTTGTGCCCGTTTGTGGGCTTTATGGTTAGGAAGTGATCTTTGTGCGGGCCTTAGGTTCATGATCTCGAAAGTTTAGTGGTCATTGACCATTATTCATCTTTGTTTGGGGTACCCGTTAGAAGTGTAGTCCCTGTACCCTTCAGCTCTCCACTTACCCCGATGGTAGGGTTATGCTGCCGAATTTTCCTCAATTGCCCTTACATGTTTGAGCAAGATAAGTATATAACCCTTAGATTGTGGGGCAATTAGGATTATTCCTCTTTTGTTACCTTTAGGAAAGTCTCTTAGGAGATTAAGGTACCAATCTGGGGCTTGCCCCATCGCTGTGGGCCTTGGCCCGTTGTAGCGTTATGCTATCAAGTGTTCGTTGGATGCCTTTGGGCCTTAGAGATAGAAGGTAAGAATTGCGCTGGCTTTGAGCCCATGTCTACTAAGTTATGTTCATTCTGAGTGTCTTTACTAGGGGCTTCTTTCCCTAAGATTCCCTAGTCTACCTCACGTGCTTTTGCCGTGAATCTTCATCATTTTCAAAGGAATGTCCTAGAAAATAGGGGCTTTGTGAGTTTTGTAAAATATCATTATTTTTCAAAAAGCAATCATGGGGCTTCAAATTGATTTCAAAATTTCATTTTTTTTATGAAGCATTTTGGCTTGGACCCTGGATTCTACTGGACGTCTAGTTGGCATTGATTCATCGTTTGACATGGCTAATAGGGAATCGAATATGACTCCCAATATTGAGTTCTATTTGAAGGCCATTCTGGATAAGTTGGAGATGATATCTGAATCATGAAATTACCTCAAGATATCCAATGTAGGCCCATTGAAGTGGAGGAAAAGGCTAGCCTACCACCTATATTACCTTCCAATGGCAAAAACACACGTCCGCGCCGTTAGTTCACCGAGCATTTTCCATCACCCACCCTCACCAATACTATTGTCCAACCCACATTGCCTTCCAATGACAGCAAACCACTCAGAAAGTTCACTAAGCTCCACATGTCTCTTGAACGAGTTTTCGAGGAATTGAAGGCTCGAAACCTACTTCACCTATTAGAACCAAGACCTTTACCTAATCCTCTTCCGAAGAACTTCAAAGAGAATGAGTATTGCACGCTTCATCAGACCAAAGGCCACACGATCAACCGTTGCTTATGCATTCACCATGAAATCCAAGACCTTATTGACCAAGGGCTATGGCAAGTTCCGGAATCACCAAAACCTCAAAAGACTATTCATTCTCTTCCAAGACATGCCAAAGAGGATTCATACCAACAAGAATTGAAAGAAACATTTGAAGCTAGTGATCCCGAAGTTGGCTTCTTAGCCAATCCTAGCAGAATGATTGACTTTTATATCCTTTATCCGAAGAATATTCTAACCATGAATCACATTGTCCCATCTGGAGTGGATGATCCCTTAAGAGCAGCCAACCTCCCATATTCTTTTGAAGAATCAAGCCCACCACCACACCTTTTTCCAATAGATCCCTTGATGGAGAACCTTAGCGAAAGCCCATGAAAGATGAAGAGCTGTTTCTGCCGAGTAGTAGCTTATAAGATTTTGTTTGTGCTTTCTTTGAGTAGTGTTGGATTTCAGTTTTCATTATCAATAATAAGTGTTCTCCTAGCCCGCTTGTGGGACTAGGGTGATCTATTGTTTAGGATTTCTTTGTTTTGTCATTTTCCTTCGAGTACAAAAAAAATAAAAATAAATAAATAAAAGATTCTCTTTCGCATCTTCTTTGCATTATCTTTCTCTATGGGTGTTTATGGCATGGATATAAATCTTAAGAAAAGTGTCTCTCTGGAGCTCGTTGAGCAAAGGAATATGGGACCATCAACCTGCATGAATTAATTGGAATAAATTGTTTAGGGACAAATGACTTGTCTAAGATAATTAAGATTGGGCCAACAATTTTCTCACAAGAAAAAAGAAATCAATTGGAAATCATGCTTAAAGCAAACTTGTGAAACTTTTAAGTTTAAAGACAATATGCCCTGTGATGGCATCGATGTGGTGTGATCTCACCCTCATTAGTTCCAAAGATGGACCAAAAAGAAGTCAAGAAAGATGAAGCTGAAGAGATGAAATAGGATAGATTAGTACCTAGAGGCTAATTCTTCCCAAATTGAATCAACCCATAGTATACTCATATTTGGGAAAAGATCGCAAGGATTTAGAAAAGTCTTAATAGGAAAGATTAGATCAAGCAATGAAGATTCAATGGTGGGGCTCCTCCCAAAAAATGGGCCTTCCGAAAAAAAAAAAAAAAAAGTAAAATTGATTGGAATTTAAAGCCCCCAAAAAAAAAAAAAAAGGTACATCGGGGCTTAGAAAAAGAAGAAAATTTAGTTCCAAGAAGAGAATTCGAATCAAGATGTGAAGTCTGTGCACCATTAATCGAGCGCTATCAAGCAGGGCTATCTGTCTTTAAATTTAAAAGAAGATTAAGTTTGCTCATCTCACCAATTTAGAAAAAGAAAAAGGAAAAAAGAAAAAATGAAAAGCCCGCCAGGTAGAAAACCTGAAAGGGCTGCTTAGGTGAAAGTTAGGGCATTAAAAAAAATCAAGCCCGCAAGGTACAAAACCCGAAAGGGCTACCTAGGCAAAAGTTAGGGCATTCAGAAAAAAAATCAAGCTCGCTAAGTGGAAAACCTGAAAAGGCTGTGTGAACCAGCGACCTGAGGGGTTTTGGAGGCCTTTCACTTTTGAATCATTGTGGATTGTGGATTACTCATTATCCGTCTCTATTTATCCTTCTCTATTATCAACTTAAGATTGAGTTTTGAAAAAGGATAAGTGTTTGGAAAAAACTGGGAGTTGCCACCTTATTTTAAAGGAACAGGGAAACCATAAAAAAGAGTTTTATTTTCAATAAAGCAATGACCCATATTTTGGAAAAGCATGGTCTTTGAATCAAAGTTGGATTCGGGGGCTCGGTTATGAAGTGGGAAGCTTCCAAGGAACTCCTTGTAGGCACCCACCTCACCCTAATTAAAAGTCTCCTAATTAAGTTTGGGCTTTATCAAAATCTCATAAAAACAACCCTATCATATCTAATCAACCAAGAAAATAGTATAGATAATACTAGATAATAGATAATAATAATAAAAAAGAATCAAAATCCTAAAGACCTTAAGAGACACAGAGTCATCCTAAGATTGGACATGTGCCCTATTGACTGCCTATGACCTTACCAATTTCTTGATAAGAATCAAAGTCCACGTAGTTCGATTACTTAGGACTCTCCTATTGTAATGAACCACATAATCGAAAGAATTCTATCTTATCTAGGACTCTAACTTTGAGAGTTTGAATTTGATCAAAATACTTTTTCATGAAGGATGGAATTTGATTCCACTTTGAATTCTTTCGAAATAACTTTTTAGAATCCTTCTCGAAGTAGATTCCTAAGTAAAATATAACTCTATTCTTATTGTAATTCTTACAACAAAGAAGAGTCCTAAGTGGGGTCAAGTGACCCCCCTAATCCTAGAGTTTCTAGCTAATCCTAGGTTAATCTAAACACCTAAAATACTAAATAATACATGCTGGATTTTATGAAAAATACACTAAAAAATGCAATAAAGAATGTAAACTATGCATGAAAAATGTCCTAAATGCAAACTAAGTTATCTATGTGAACCTAGGCATATTTTTAAGCTAGTTTTGACCTTAAAAATGATTTTTAATCCACTTTGAGGATACTTTAAACCTTGGACATATTTAAATGAAATCAAAAAATGGATTAAAAACCCATGAAAATAATATAAAAAAAAGAAAAGTGTAAATGGCCTAATATGCAACCTAATATGATATACCAAAATAATAATGCATCATGCTTAAAAAAACATCAATTTTAACATAAGGGAAGGGACTTACCTTAGCTTGTTCCCTCGACCACAATTCATATGATATTTCAAGCATTAAACATGAAAATGAATGATATAAACAAACCAAAAAATGTTCCTATTAGCCTTTTAATTTAGCATACTCAAAACAAACAAACTAGACTTGAATAAAAACTATAAATGCAGAAAATCTATATGCTAATCGATATGCAACTAATCCTAACCTTTGAATACCTAACTTAGGTACCCATCCCTAGCATGGTAAGGGGCATAGAAGAAGAAGAAGAAGAAGAAGAAGAAGAAGAAGAAGAAGAAGAAGTATGCAAGAAAACTTAAAACCAACTCAATAATTATACTAACCTTTTTTGCTTCTTTCTCCCTTGCTCCTAGCTTCTTCTCTAACCTTCAAAGACTTCAAAAAAAGGTGGCTAAGATTGCTATGGGGGGGCTGGTGCAAAGCTCCAAGCCTATACTCTCCAAAGCTCTCTAAATGCCTTGTGTGTTGTGTTGAAACTGATTTCAGGGCTTTCTACTTATAGAGGGACTTCCATTTGATCGATGGCTTAGTTTGAATCTCTTAGGAATGATCCAAGGGCTCTAAACCAGCCTTCCAAGGTCTTCCAATTCATCCCAGAGTCCCCAAGGCCGAGCTAGCCACTTGGTAGCACTTGGAAGAGTCTCAGATAGAAAAAACACTGATTTTTAGCAGTTATTGGGCGAGGGCTTGGGTGACCATCCACCTCGGGACGGTTGGCCGTCCCTCATGGACGGTTGACCATCCCTTAGGGGATGGTCATCGAGCCTTGAGCCCTATTTTGCCCTATGTGGGCCTGTTTCAGCCCGTTTCGACCCGGTTTCCGTTTTTTTTCGGCTTTTCGGACCCGTTTTAAGTCCAAATTCGATGATTCAAGCGCCAAAACGATTGTGATTCGATTTTCTATGTTTTGAGAAGTGTTTGAAGTGAAAATGCATTGACCAAAGTCAATTTATTTAGAAAAAGTCAACCGATTAGCTGTTTAGGACCTGCCGGGCCCAAATTAGGGTTTTGAAATCTACTAACCAATCGCTCTCAAAATCATTTCTTCTTCTCGAAACAAGTTTTAAATCATTTTAAGAAAGTGTTTTGAAGCCTTTGAAGGCTTTGGTTTGATAAAAAGATCGAATCCTGGTCATTTCCGGTCGAAACCCTAATTCTGAGCTTGAAAGGGCCCCTTGGGCCTTAAGAGCCAAACATGAGCCAGGAGGTTCACCAATCCTTGTCACTAATCAACTTAACTACCAAACACACCCAAAATATCTATACCAAAGCCTCGAGACCACTCGGGACAAGATCGACAGTCATTTAGAGCTTTTGTGATTCAAAGGATAGTACTGCCCTTCAAGTCACAAAATGCCTTATTTCCTATCCAATGGACCTATATGTTTAAAAAATTACGTCAATAGACCTATGTTAACAATAATTACGTTAATGGACCTGAGATGACAAAAATACCATTAATATCATAAGAATTGACGGAAATATCATTCTAACAGTCAAAATTTATTAATAATCTACAGCCACATTAGTCAGCATGTGCTTAAAGTTGTGAATTTCAACCAAAATGTTGCCACTAATTAATCGTTCCAATGTTATCAGGAGTGTTAGTTGGGTATACCCAATTAATTAATTTCTATTAGAGTCATCTACCAGTTGATGTGAATCTTACCATCATTTTCTTAAATCTAAAATAAAAGGAACTCGATACTTTTATAAATTTTTGATGTCTTTACTGAGTAATGATTCTGTCAGCATTTGTTGACTTTAATTATTAAAGTTAGCAAACACTCCATGGCCATTATATCTCTTGGCCATGAAGTGAGATCTAATAGCCATATATGGAGTGAGATCTCACTCCATGACCGAGAGATCGATCTAATGGCCCTGAAGCATTTGTTGACTTTCTGCATTTGTTGATAGGATCATTTCATGTCTTTCACTTATTCGGTATCAATTGGTCATTGGGTTGGTGTAAATGGTAAAGGCTCAAAATTCAAGAATCAAAACTACCAAATTTTATTGATTGCATGGGCTTGTGGGTGGACTCTGTACCATGAGGGATTAGTCGTGGACTCTGTACCGTGAGGGATTAGTCACAACCCAAACTTTAATGTAAGTAGACAAACAAAAAATAAAACTTATCCGGTATCTTTAACATTTTTAAAAAAAATGATAGATACATTACAAACTTTTACCATTTCTGCCTTATTACTTGACACAAAATTGTTCCTATCAGCACATTCTGACTTTTACTGAAGTTAGCATAATGCTCATAGGTAATTGTGGGATTCATATTTTGAAAAACTGATCATTTGATTAGATACCATACATACGTATGTCACGCATACAAAAAATCACAGTGATCCAACGGTCGGTTTTTCATATGTCACTGAGAAAAATTGTAACAGTTTTTAATGATTAGAATTTTTTACAGTCTATATTTTGAGATACTGACATCGGATCATTGAGATTTTTGGTGGGGTTGACATCCATAACAATAAGAGTATCTAATCCAACAGTCAATTTTTCAAAATATACATCTCACAATTATCTATGAGTATCATGTTGATTTTTTCAGCATATACTGATAGGAACATTATTCTTACTTAATTGACATGATTTTTAATTAATATTCGCATGTTTATATTTCTTACCCCATCAACTCATTATGATGACATATCGAGTACGTAGTTAAGATGACTGGTTATCTATTATATTTAGCTATGTTAATGTAATAGTGACATGACAATTAACGCAAGATGCCATACATGTAGGGATGTCAATTTTGAGGGTTCGTCCGGGTACCCGCCCCGCCCCGCCCCGCCCCGCCCCGCCCCTATTGGGACGGGTTTGGGGTAATCCTAATAAGGTTAGGGGCGGGTTGAGATTTTTTTTGAAAACCCTATAGGGTTTGGGACAGGTTTGGGATGAGGGCTTAAAAACCCGCCCCGCCTCGATTATATACGTTTATGTATTTTTATTGTATTTATTTTATAGGTATTTTATAATTAAGTTTCTCATTAATAAAATGAAATTTCAATCATGCTCCTTAAGGGGATTAATTTATTTTACTCTTAGAAGTAACAATTATCTTTAATGTTCATCAATGAATTTTGTAATTTGTTTAGATGTTGAGAAAATTGAGAAAAGTAAAAAGAAAATAGTAAATGGGACGGGACGGTAATGGGATGAGGTCTTTTAATTGGGACGAAAATGAGATTCCAAATCCTGATCCGTCACGGGTTTGAGACCGAAATGAGATAAAGTTTTTTTAAATGGGACGGAGTTGGGAAAGGGGTGACCCGTCCCAAACCCTCCCCGTTGACATCCCTACATACATGCCAACTATTATATATATTTATTTTTCTTGACATGAGATTGTTAAATCAACAACCACCAAGACAAGTATATTGAAGGTGGTAAAGAGAATATTGTGTTGATCAATGATCATCACTCTTTCCCTGACAGACAATTAGGAAGCAACCATTAATATAGTAGCAAACTTAGATGTCAATAACTTCACATATACAAGCAGTATTGGACAACATCTCGCAAACCAACATCCAAAAGCTTAGTAAGTTATGATATAAACATTAATTTTTGGTGCTGTAATTACACAGAACAAAAGATCGATCTCCATAGTCATCTTGCACAAAGTATATATATATATATATATATATATATATATATATATATATATATA
>JAESVK010062015.1:2601-28196 GCA_017140935.1 Hamamelis virginiana
GAAAGAAAAACTGATAAGGACAGTCAGAATTCCTCAACCATACAATCTAGATTGCACAATTCCTCATTATCTCTCTATCAAGTATCCGTAGTCTGCATGCATCTACTACCACATACTAACTACAATCCTTAATTTCTTCATTAATTTTCCACTTTTATTTTTCATAAATTATAAAAATAAATGAATTATATATCATTAAATGAATTATATATCAGAAATAAAACTAATTAATTATTAAATATATATATATATATAAATACATAAATACCCACAATATTACAAAATCAGTTCCATGAAATCTTTCCTTTCATAAAAAAGAAAAGAAAATATGCAGGAATAATTCCAAATTGCCATGAGCAGGTGTGTGGGTGTATCAGAGAAAGAGAGATTTCTTGCTTGGTTATGAATGAATCATAGGAAAAATACTATCTATTGCTGCAAAGTATCGCTACAAAGAAAAAAATAATGTGAATTTCCAAAACTATCCATCAGTGAATTTCCAAAACCTTCATATTCTTTCTTTGCAGCTATACTTATAGCGATGGATAATATTACTGAGTCATAATATATACAAAACTTACATTGGGTGCAATCCTTCAATGACAAGGATCTTGGGAGGCTTGATGAGCTCAGGAGGGTCCAGTAGACCACTAACATGATTGTAAATAGGCTTATCAACTGCAATTCCATCCTTGAGAGCCTTAACCTGTTCATACATGAGATCAAAATTATTGGCTCTTGGGTCAAGTGCAGTAACTCCCTCCTTTTTCCTTCCTGTTCTATCAAGTGAGTGGTAATCATCCAAACATATCACAGTCGTAGTGTCACTGATGAGTGTATTGGAATCTGGGTTACCCCCCCTTGGTGGCTCTGCTGCTCCTCCAAATACACTTGTTAACCTCCTCATGAAGGTGCTCTTCCCACATCCAGAGTCTGCTGCCAGACCAATCACAATTGTCTGTGAGTCACCTGCTGAGCAGGTTATCACATATGGGCTGCTGCTCTTGTTGCCTCTCCTGCTGCTTTTCTTGCCAGTGCTGTAGAAAACTACTTGTTTCTGGTGAAATCCCAAGTGGGTTTTTGTTGGTGTTGAGATTGAATGGGTGGAATAGAGGGATTGTGGTGTATACACTGTGCAAATTGCCATATTGTTCAATTCTCTCTCTAGGCTGCAAGGGAATTTTAAGAGAGAGAGAGAGAGAGAGTGGGTTCGAGGAAGGTTTTTTTAGGGGAATTCTAGGGAGTTCAGGAAATTGACATGAAATGGAATTGGGTGATTTTCCTTTGATATCAAAGGAAAAGTTTTGTGGAACACAACTAGGAGAAGAGGTAAAGGTTAAGAGAAAACAGAGGGCAGTTTTGAACGAAAGGAAAATGTTAATTTGCTGATGGATGTATGATGTATCATTGTTTATGGGTTTCTGTGACTACCCCTTGTTTTGGACAAATTTGGAGGTAATTTTAAGGTGGGAAGAGAGGGACATGGTTGGGTTAAATCAGTGGGCTGTGGGTATAATTGTAATTTAATTTTTCTTCTTTCATTTTTCCTTTTTTCTTTTTTTTAAAAATTTTTTTAATATTAAAAAAGAAAAATACTACTACTTGAAGATAATTTTGCGTTTATTGCTTGTTAAAAAGATTGAATTGTTGATGAGGTGATGGTGTATGTGATAACCACAGGCATGGAGAAGCTTGGTGATCATTAGTTGCAGTTTGGATATTTGTCATGCCACGTGGCATGAAGGTGGTGGCTAGTTGAAGATGAGGGGTGAAGGGTGTGGAATGGAGGAGATATAGAACTTCTTACTTCTGTGCCAACCAATTCAGTTTTGGACTCTACTTACTTTTGTGTGTTATTATACAATGCTACAGTTTTGAGGGTGTATGTCAACACTGCTAGCCCACAAAAGAAATGAGTAAAGATAGAACACAACAGCCTGTGATTCACACACTCAATTTTCTTCAAGTCAGTTCAAGAAATCAACCCATTGCAGCTTCTGTGACTCAAAACTTTTGAGTAAAAATTAACCCAAGCTGTGTTAAATTCTCTACTAGGGCATATACTAAATCCTCCGATTGTTTTTCGAAAATCTCCAAAGAAAGAAAAGAAAAAATACTTCAAAATATTTTGAAAAAAAAATCTATTTGTAAATAATTTTCAATATTTTTTTTTTCTTGTACTTAATTTATATTTAAATTGAGCTTACATCGTAGCAATGTAATGGCATTCATAGGGTTATGCAGGGTTTGGCTTCAAAACAAGAGTAAATGAATAAGAGTCAAGAAGATATTGAAATTGATGGCACCTAAAATACATATTTTTGTTTTGTTAGAACATAGGGTATCCTAAACCTACTTCAGTTGAAGTTTGGGCCTGCCCCACCCTGTAAAATTCTATTATGTTGTTACATGAGATTAACAACTACATTAAGTCCAAAAATCATAAAGACCATGAATCACAATAATGTGTAATTCAATAAACATAAATACATACCTGGATCCATAATTACAAACTTCACTTTCTTGATTAATAACTATTTGATATTGTCCTTTTGATATTGATAAAAAATGGTTTCTCCCTATTGGCCTCTTTAACAAACGTTTGATTCAGTCATTTGGAATGGGTAGGCTGAATCCCTTTTATAGGCAGAGAGATGACCAGTTTCCCAATACCATTATAACTCTACTTGCCCATCAAAGTTGGAGCAGTGTAGGAAACCACTTCTTTATTCACCAATCACTAACTAGATAATTATAAGATAAGCACCTGAACTAGCTCCTAAACTAGCCTAACGGGTTACCTAAGATGCATGTTGGAGATAGAATAACAAAACTCGACATGCAAAGTACTTTCTAATCATAAAGGTGAAATTACCCAATTTAGATAGTCTAATAACATTACTCCATCGATTTGAAATTGTTTCAAACACTCTCTTTTACCATTGAATTAAAATCATTCCAAGTGGTAAGCATTATTTGCAAAACTTATAATTAAGAAAAAATTACACTTTACCCTCTGAACTATTGGCCATTTTCATGTTGTCCCATCCAGAAATTTCGATTGCATTAATGTGCCCCCCTAAACTATTAGATTATATCAAATTACTCCCTTCTGTCAGTTAGTCATTTGTTTCTTTGACCGGAAAATGGTGGTGCGCTTGTTATTTTTTATGCAGTGTTTATCCTAGATTACTATGGACTTATAGGCATATTAGTGAAATTTCGTGATTTTTCTCAATATATTTTATTTATTATGAATTTTATTTACTATATGGAGAAAATAATTCATAAAAATTAAAATATATTGAGAAAAATCATAAAACTTCACCGATATGCTTATAAACACATTAACAGTTAAGGAAAAATACTGCATTAAAAAAAAAAAAAAAAAGTCAAAGAAAGGATGCCATGGAAATCCCTGGTTTTTGGGGGAAAAAATACTATTAACATTTGATTTCTCCCAAATAGGCTGGCCACTTGAATCTCGTGTTTAAATTTAATATATATATATATATTGAATTTCATATATCTATGATGATAAAACTGCGGTTTGTAATTTATTATGTGTATTCTATGTGTCTTTTGAACACTTATTGTTTGATAATTTTTCTAAAGAGTGGGTAAAAAGATTAAAAAATAATAATAATAATAAAAAAGGGCACCCCTTGAACCAAAATCCTGGCTCCACCCTTGGCTATAATGACTAATGTGATATACCACAATAACTGTAATGTCATTTACACCGTATTTTATTAATATAGCACATTTATAACAAGTTACATTATTTATCACATTATTCAGAATGAAAATAATAATTAATCAAAATTTAGCCCTTTTTTATTTCTTTCTTAAAACATTGTTCTTTCAAGTCAAAACAGGTACTCGTCAAATCACGTGCACCAATATATGGGTTTTTCGGTAGCTAGGCACGTGCACCGATATTATATTTATACATGAAGTATAGAAGTATTATGCCAAACTTGTGATCTGTATTGGCATGCAAGCATTCTATTACAATGAATAATCCGATTTTTAAGACAAAATACACCCTTAGCTAATTTGACAGTGTTAAATAAGCTGCGAAGTTAAAAACTTATTAATGAAGACAACATCCAACTCACTCTGTCATTTTCAACCTTTAGCACTCCACACACACACACACACACAGAGAGAGAGAGAGTTTTGGCATATATGACATGTATAAAATATTGTAAAAAGTTCTATAAAACAATGTAGAACATATCTGTTTTGTTCATTCTATGGAATAAAATAGAACAAAGCGAGTATGTTCTATTATTTTCCATACAACATTTGTAATATCTTCTTTTGTTATTTCATAGAACATTTTAGATATATTCTAAATAATAACATATAACATTTTATATATATTCTAACTTTTTTAGCAGAACATTTTAGATATGCTCTGTGACTTTTCACAGAACATTTTGGATATGTTCTGTTATATTTCTAACTTATTATGTTCTGGTTGTTAGAACAAACCCGCGAATTTGAAAAAAAAAATGGAAATGTAAACACCATTTTCAAGCTCAAAACACTTACCTTATCACTTCCATTACCCTTTTGGATGTCCATAGTGATGCCCAAACCTTCTAAACCATCCAAATGTTGCAAAAAGATCAAAACTTATTAAAAATAAGTATGAGTGGAATGTTAGTAGATAATTATGGTTTAGAGAAAATGTGAAATGAGAAGATGGAAGATGATAGTGAGGAAGTTAAAGATAATATTTTTGGTTGTGGGGTGTACATATCTATTTAGGTTGGTATGTATTGTTATTTTAAAAGTTGATTTGTTCTTGAAGATAAATTTACATAAGGACATTTTTGGAAAATGAATTATTGGGGTATGCTTAATACTTGAAGGGTTTGCATTAACTGCTCCCATTAAAGATACCATGTACCCCATGTGATAACCCAAATTTTCAAAATCCCATATTTTTGTGTTTTCAATAAAGTTGGGGTGTTTTTGCAAAATGAACGAAGTTATTTTAAAAAAAAAAAAAAAGCTTTAATAAAATTTCCAATTGAGTCCCCTTTTCTTTTCTATTTAAACCCATGAGCTTCACTTAGCAGCTTGAGGAAGTTGAGAGAGAGCCAAATGAGTGTGTGTGTGTGTGGCCATGAAGAGTAGTGGTGCTACCGGATTTCTGCTGGATTCTTGCCGGAATTCATCCTTCTTGGATTGTGAGGTAAGACCAAGCTTTGCATGTTCATTTTCTTTCCTTCTTTCTCTTGTATTTTCGGACTTGAGAGGTTTTAGGTTCAAATCATGGTTTAAAGATTGTATTACTGTTTTCAAAAGTGTTTTTGAACCTGGATTTGTATTTGTGAAGGAGATTTGTAAAGGTTTTGGGTTTTAAAGCATGCATGCAAAGTTTATAAGTTTTAAAGTGGTTTTTCAAATATGCATGGTAAGATTTCACATTCTGGGTTATGTATTGTTGTTCAAAAACTTATTTGAGACTGTAGGTAAGTGGATCCATGGCTATGCTGCCCTGCATGTAAGTTCTAAAGAGATTTGATTATGGTTTTGAGCTGGGTTATGAGATATTTAAGCTTTTGTTCTCTGTTTGGGTTTCAAACTTTGATTTTTATAAAACCTTGGAAGATTTCTCTCAAATTTGATGTTAAACGGTGTAATGCATGAATATAATCTTGCATGTGGATGAATTTGGGTTATGAAGTTGTGTAATGGTAGTTTAGAAGAGCTTTGAAGGTTAAAAATGGAGGATGAAGTCTGCCGCTGTTCTTTTTCGTGCGACAAGGATGATCATTACCAGTAATGGCTTCTGTCATTATCGATAATGCTTGTTTCTTTTGCGGGCAAAGTACATTCATTTCCGGTAATATCTTCTCTAATTACCGGTAATGCTTTGTTTTTATTGGAAAACTGCTTGTAGTCATTACCGATAATGACCTATGGCATTATTGGTAATGCTACGTTTCCTCGAATTTTCTACAAATGGTCATTACCGATAATGACCAATGGCATTACCGGTAATGGGGGTCTGCAGTGGCTTGATTTCTTCTTTAATTCTTTATTTTAATATAACTTTTGCATACGAACCCCGTTTTGGGCATACTTTATATGTACGGAAAACTCGTGGAGCCTAGTTTCTTATTTTGAGGTTCACTTGCTTAGGCGATGGTTGATGTGAGTCTTTATTTATCTTTCTTTCAGATCAGGATAGTCCCGATAACTATCCATTCGCCAGTTAGTGTGCATATTTTCAGGACACTGTTAGGGATTCTCTTACCCAGTTAAGGTAGGATACTAAATCTCTCTAACAATGATAATATGTGAATTATATTGCATGATATGCTAGACTGTTTTTGTAAAACGAATTATGGTACATGTAACATACTTGCTTATAATACTAGTGTGGTGTGTTTATAACTGTTTGAGAATATACATGATGGCATATGATTTACCTACTTCATTCCTGTTTTGGATTATGGTTATGATTTATTTAAAATGATGACTTGATACGTTTATATGTCATTCATTATTGCTTTACCTGCTCGCTTTGGCAAATGGTTTATATATATATTCGTGTTGTTATGCATGGTTTAGGCTCGGTTAGTATGCAAGGAGATTATTAAAGGGCCCATGGTCCTGGGTGGAGCCTTAGTGCGGACCCGAAGTTATAGCCCCGTAGTGGCTTGACAATTGGCCATGTGTGTTAGGCAACTGATCGGTTATCCTCGAGAGGTCAGACCCCATAGTGGTCCGTTTTGGCTGTCGTTGTGCCGGAGACTTGTTAGCCTAGTACAATGTCCTGATATACATTTGTGAGCCTCTTCGAAAGGATGGATTCTGAACTGTGATTTATAATGAATTAAACCCACACCATATTGATTATTGATTTTTTTGAAACTGAATATGAACTGCTTATTATAATGTTCCTTGTATCAATATTATTACTGTTATTGAGGTTGTATTCCTACTAGGCATTCCAAGCTCATGCTATGTATTATACAACAGATTCACAGGTTTCTGGTAGAGGTTCGGCAGTAGAGAACTCTACGCAGGTTGTATTGGATCTAGCAGTGTTCTGGGCAGTCCTGCATCAATCAGCTTAGTTGCATTTGAGTTATGATACTTTCAAACTATTATTTTATTAGCTTGATATCCTATATGTCAAGGCTGTTGGCATTATGTTTAGTACATTTGATTTTATTTCGATTTTGTATTACTCGGACTTGGGCATGTATCCACTTGAACATATCATTTCATGTTGTTATAAAATATTTCTTTATATCCTAAGTATTGAAATATGAATGAGTATTACAAGTTGTACCTTCACCTTGACACGTGTCGACCTACTCGGGATGGTCGGTATTTTTGTCCCAAATATATAACCCTAGAGAGGGGCAAATAGGGTTTATAGCAAACTTTGATTAACAACCAAATAAAGATTAGGATTCAATTACTTAGCAATTAAAAACACAATAATAAATGCAAGTAATTAAATGAGAGAGAGAGAACAAACACAGCAATCTTTACGTGGTTCAAACTCCGCCTACCTCCACGCCTTAAGCACCCAGCTCAAGGATTTCAACAATCCACTAAGGATTACTCCTTCAAGGTAGAGAAACTTTTACATAGTCTTCTTTATCCTAGGTGGAAGACTCTCACCTTAGCTCAAAAAGACTATCTCAGTGGCTCACAAAGAACCCACAAATGTGCTCACAAAGAACACCACAAGTGCTCACAAAGAACACTCAATACAATCACAAGAGTTGGTTGTGTACAATAAATGCTTCAACAAGCTGATTTACACAATAATAAAGTTCAACTAATAGCCTCTCAAATGATTAACAAGTATAGCTCAAGTACTTGGAAGAGAGTGCTTTGAATGATGAATGCTTGCAATGAATGATATTAACTAGTGTTGGATTGATGGCAATAAATGAATAGCTCACCTCTATTTATATTCATTTTGGTCTGAAATAGCCATTTGAAATAAGCTTGAATCTCATTGGAGGAGAGGGGAAGAGTAGGCCTCATTTAATGCTTTCACTTTCCGAAAGAGGAAAGAGCCGTTTTGTATTTGCAAAAGCCTTAGTCGACTAGGCAAAGGAGATTAGTCGACTAGCCGGTTGATTTTTCAAAACATTTGAGTTCTTGGGCTAGGTTAGTCGACTAGACAAGTTAAAAATAGTTTGGAAAAATTTTCCGGGCACGGTTAGTCAACTAGACAAAGGATTAGTCGACTAGCTCTTCTGCATTTTACAAACATGGCTACTAGAGTGTCTTTAGTTGACTAGATAAAATGATTAGTCGACTAAACAACTCATTAGTCGACTACTCTATATGTTTAGTCGACTAGACTTGGAATTAGTCGACTAAACAATGTTGGCTAATCGATTAGACATGCTCTTAAACTAAAAACTTGATATTCTTAAGTCTTAATCAACTCAAAACATCTAAAGTATTCTAACTAAGCATTCACAAGCATTTTTACAAGATTTCTAAGTCATTAAATGCCAATGCAATGTGAGAAAAACTTCTTGTTTTTGAGCTATGCAAGTTTAATCAATTGAGTTGTCTTACAAAAAGTTCCTATCTTGACTTCAAGGTCTTCAAGGAATGGCTTCAAAATGATTTTCATAAGCTTCATGATCCAATGACTCTGCATATTTGCACAATTAAGAAGCTTGAGATATGTTGATGAGCTCCAATAAGATATGGCTTTATCTATGAAGACAAAAACACTTTACCATTTGTTAGAAGTAAAGTAATGTTTATTGATCATCAAAATGTGGTCAATGATATTGACCTTAGGGCTAATAGGTATAATAGTCAGGATGGAGTGTTACACCCCACGGCCAGGCACAGAGATTATGGGCCTGCTTGGGTTAACTTTTGGGAGCAGTTAACGCAAACCCTCCAAGTACTAAGCAAACCCCTATTATTCATCTTCCAAAAATACCCTTGTGTAAATTTACCTTGAAATATGTATTAGTTTTTAAAATACCAACTCACACCAACCAATTTGGATATGTACACCCCACAATAAAAAATATCATCTCACTTTCCTACCACCATCTTCCATCTTCTTATTTCTTTTCATTTCACATCCCCTCTAAAACCTAATCATCTATTAACATCTCACTCACACATAGTTGTTATAAATTTTAGTTCTTTTGCAACCGTTGTATGGTTTAGAAGCTTTGGAGATCATAATAGACATCCAAAAGGGTAATGGGAATGAAAAGATAAGTATTTTTTAGCTTAAAAATGTTGTTAGCATTCTTCTCCTTTTTTTCAAAATCACAGCTTATTCTGAGAACCAGAACAGAACATTTTGGAAATGTTCTATGAAATAACATAGAACATATTATAAATGTTCTATAGAAGACCACAAAATAGACACGATTTGTTCTGTGGAATTTAATAAAACATATTTATTTTGTTCTGTTGGCTTCCATAGAATAAAACAAATATATTCTACTTTTTTCCATAGAATATCTCCAATATGTTCTGTATTATTTTATAGAACATTTTTAGTATGTTCTTTCAAATTTCATTGAACATATCCAATATCAACCCATATTATTTCAGCGTATTTCTGATTTCATTGGTATTGGCTATTTTATTATTAATATAATGTTATCAATTTGTTAATTGTATAAGAATTTATGAGAGCGGGCCACTCAATTCCGCCTATAGCAGGTAGCTGGACAAAGCATCATCTCAAACATGTGACTGATGGATGGGATGTAGCTTATAAGGACCGGATTCAAGAATTTGATGAACTTATTAGTTCAACCGTTGTAACAAGCGAAACAATAAATCTTGATTAGGCATTTGTTGCAACTTGTGGAATGTATCTCTAATATTAAGACCATTATCTATTCTTCCTATATTTTATTTAATTGTTGGAGTAAACTGTTATTGTAACACCCCATATTTTCAACCTTAATTATTTTTAAAGGTTCAATAATAATTTGATATGAATTAAGGTATCCAATGACACTAGTAGGTTTATTTAGAATTTGGCTTAGTTAAGAGGCAAAAATGCCAATTATTTATAAGGAAAGTGGCATAACCCAAAATTTTGGGGTCAATATTATATTTTTATATGTTTGGGGTTATCTTAGCAATTAAGAAAACTTAAAGATATTTAATATAAGTTTAAGTTGAAAACCCTTAAACTAGCCCCCAAAGAAATGTAAGATGAGAAAGAAAAGAAAGAGAGAAATTTAAAGATTTTGAATCAATGGCTTAGAGGACTATCAAAGCCGTTCATATGGAATGTTTTTGGAAGATTTCTAAGGCATCTAAAGACATCAAGAAAGTCGGGTAAGATTATATTTTTGTAATTTTCAGATTAATTATATGCCTATACCTAAAAATTATGAAAATTATAGATTTTGGGATTTTTTGTTTTGATTTTTGTGATTACATTAAATATGAACATGGAGGATCATGCTAAGACATTAAATACTTATACATCATTGTTAAGATCATATTTGATGGACTCTAGTTTTACTTTAAAGTTATCGCATTAGAAATTAAGAATATGGCTATTATAAGGAATAATCCCAATATGTAATTGGGTATTTAGCCCAATACGATATATAGTCACTTATAAATCAATATTATTTGGGCATAGTTTAATCATATACTTTTATATATACCCATATAATTGGATATTATAAGTTGGACTATTACAGTTTAGGTTTGGATTACTTTAGCCCTACACAATAGATAAAATCACATACTTATAAATTGTTTGACTATAATTTGATTATGGATTTATTGGTCCTTATCAAATTGAGCATTGGAATTTATAAGAACTGTCTTATTTGGAATTTTGGGATATGCTGATTGAGGTAAGGGGAGTATAATTTGCCATGTTTTATTAAATAATTTTTATTAATTTAATGAATTTTTGTAACTGAGTTTTATGAACTAAAATATGTTTTCGAATTGATTTATATATTCAAACTAATCCCTTGTTTCATTTTCGTGCTTCAAATCATTTGGATCATGCCCCATTCTTTTACATAGACTAATCAGTTTTTTGAAAAAAAAAAAGAATCAATTACTATAAATTTTATCTTTTATTCGTTTTGCTCAAAAGAAAAAAAAAAATTCCTAATTATTCATTTTTGCTTTTGAATTTATATGGATGATGTTCCATGTAGCAATGCCATACTAAGCAACTTAAAAGAAACACTTGATGCCCAGATGATAAAACTCACCATGGATCAGGATCCAATTTCAATTAAACAAGCAATAGAATTTGATGTTGCTTTGTCATCTCTCTCAAGTTGCTTCAGTTATATATGCCAGTGAACTACACTATATATTCTTGCAAATTAAAAATAGGGTGCGGTTATTGCAACCCCTCCAAGTATTAAGCAAACCCCATAATTTCATCTTTCAAAAATATCATTGTGTAAATTTACCTTGAATGACATTAACTTTTAAAATACCAACTCACACCAATCAATTTGGATATCTAAACCCCACAATAGAAAAAACACTATTTTTTATTTTTCTACCATCTTCCATCTTCTCATTTCTTTTTATTTCACATCCTCTCCTAACCATCTATAACATCCATTCTCACATATTTGTAATAAGTCTTGGTCTTTTTGCAACCCTTGGATGGTTTAAAAACTTTGGAGATCATAATGGAGACATCCAAGAAGGCAATGGGAGTGAAAAAGTAAGTATTTTTGAGCTATTTTTTAGATGGTATGTGTGTTTTTTTTTTCTTTTTTTCTTTTTTCCGCAAAACTGCGGTTTATTCTAAGAACCATAACAGAATATTTTAAATATGATATGTGTTCTTCCCCATAACATATCCAAAATGTTACGTGGAAGAACGCAGAACATATCCAAAATGTTCTATGAAATACATAGATCATATTGGAAATGTTATATTTTCTTCCATAAAACATTTCCAATATGTTCTGTGTTATTCCATAGAACATTTCCAATATGTTTTGTTGGATTCCATAAAACATGTCTAATTTCATTTTATCAACACATGTCAATTTTTTCACCCTTCAACTAGATGCAATAAAGTTGATGATTAGGTTGAGTCACAGACGGTTTTGGATTACATCAGTGAATTTACTACCTATGAGGTAAAAGTATTATAATTTTTAAATTTTATATTAGAATGTTTTGTTTCATATTCAAATGAGTTTACGTATACCGATTTCTAATGCAAACAGATCTTCAAAAGTAGAGAAGCACCATGCAACAGGGCTTGGGAAGTCAAGAAAAGATATGATTTTGTAATTGTGATATTGAAATCCAATATTTCTAGCAGATGTAGATCTACAGCTAGACTTACACTTGGTTGTGAGAGTGGTAATTATATATAAATAGAAAGGGAGAGAACATATCAGAACTTGAACATTTCTACAATATTCTCACTTTCATAGTAAAATATTTTTGAAAATGTATGTTCAATAAACTATTTTTGAACATTGAGAAATTGTTTTATCAATAATATCAGAACATTCAACAAATATTCTATTAATAAAGTCAGAATAATAAAAAAATATTATATCAATAAAGTCAGAACATTTAGTAAATGTTCTACCAACAAAATTAGAACATTGAGGGGTGTGCATACAAATTTTTAGGATTAAAATTAGAACACTCGAGCCTTTTTTTTCGACATAAAATTGAACAGCCGTACAAATCATAATGACTTATTAAATAGTGATAAGATTAAAACTAGTTAAGACCCAAAACTCATTTTTCTTGCTCCCCAACATTCAACACACATAATAAACCAAAAGCCTCAATTATCTTTGCGTAGTAACACCAAATCCAAAATAAACAAATAAATGAAATTTGAAAAATAAAAGGGCTGCTTGGTTAAATAATCGATCTGGGTATCATGCCATGTAAGAGGCCTCTTTTTTCCCTTCGATCTCTTGCATCTTAACAGCTTCATTTTTTACTTTTTCAATCTGTCATGTAATTAGGGCTTTAAATCCACATGCAAAACCAAAAACAAAATAAGACAGATAAAAAGAACAAACCATGGGTTCAGCAGAAAAAAAAAAAAAAAAAAAAAAAAAAACAAACAAAACATGAGGAACCCATGAATTTCCATACAGCCAAACCGTTTTCAAAATAATCACCAGCTCCATAAATTTCAATATTGGAATTTTGAATACCTTTTCATATGTATTGTTCTTATAAGCTGTTTTGTTAGTAAGAAACAATTTGTAATTTTATATCTTAAGTTAAAAAAAAAAAAAAAAGAACAACCTCGATAAGTAAACTATTGTTATGTACCAAATGAACTAGAAAGCTTACCCATCCTGACCTATTGGCATTTTGAATCCAATCTGGATAGGGTTTCAAAACACTGGTTTGTGAGTGTTGGATTGGGATCATTGATTACGATGTTTCTTTTAGGAATTAGGGCCCTTCATTTGCAAAACCATGACTACATTTGTTCAGGTCAATATGGATTTAACATAAAACAGAACAAGGTCTGACTACCAGAAAGAAAAATCGGGCAAGATCATTGGGAAAAATTTAAGGCAAACCTAGAAAATAGCACATTGATCTTTGTGTTTCCAATTCATTCAACTCCCAAAATACATAAATGGGGAAAATAAACAGAGATAGAAGAAGAATATACTAAACCACCTCCAGAAGCAGCAACACTGTCGATGCCAATGGAGGCTCAGAACCCCAGGATCATGTTTCACTTATTCCCTCTGAAATACATATAAACTTTCTGCACAAACCAAAGAAAAAAGAAGACAGTGCAAGGGACCATATCAGAATCAGAGAAACAGAGAAACAAGGTGTAGTGATTGCAACAATGTGGAGCACGAAAAATTACCAAGACTGCCTGTGGCTGCCCATGCAGGCACATATGCACGCATATCCTTAAAGTCTACTTTATTCCAACTTATTCGTTGTTCTATAAGCTATCAAGTATAACAGTTTCATTCCTAATTCCTTCAAGTTTGATGGGAACAGATGATAGTGGATGAATATTCATGTATAGTAAAAACCATGGACATAGAAAGAGATTCAATGCACTTGACATTAATTTTCACATACTACTTTGGTGGAAAACAATAGACTAATGTAAGCAACATCATGATATAGATATGCTACCAAAATTTCCTTCACTGGTAGACTAAGTTCTCAGTTCTTGACTCTGTTTTAAGGAAAATCTGTGCAACACAATCAAAAGTCCTATATAAAGTATTGCAAGATGCCTTTGCACTATGAACTTCTCATTCATCCCATCACTCATTAGCCCATCTTCCCATCAACAATTACAAAGGTTATATAACTGGACAAAATAAACCACTCCAATTGAAGTGAGGATAGATATTTTGCACTCTTCCATCCAAATTTGTTCTTTTTGGATTGTAGCAGCCACTTACCATATAAAATATTGCAACATGACTGCATTTTTAACTTTCCACAACCCATTGCTCATTAGCCCATTTTCCTAATGCCAATTAGGGGTGCAAACGAGCCGAGCTCAGGTGCATAAATGAGCCATTTGTACAATATAATAAAATAAAATAGAAAGGAAACTTGTGTATCCTTGAAAAGTTGAACACTCACACTCTTACTAAGGCTCTTAGAGTCGATCCTTACTCACTCAATGCCTCAAAACAAACTAGAAGACCCTTCTTATAGGCGAAACCCGGACTTGAAATACAATTTACAAACAAATAAATGCTATCTGTCAGGGAAAGATACACTTGTAAACAATCCATCCAACTAACTTAAATATCTAGTACTTAAGTTACTATTTAGCAACTATCGCAACAACTTCTTATTAAAAATACTAGTACCACTCTTGTAAGACTACATCCTATCTCTTCAATGGCTTTACATAATAGCACAAAAAGAAAAATGATAGGGCCCACATAGCAGGAGAAATCTTTGAACTTTTCTTAGAACATATGTATCTCCTTTTATCTAACTAGTAACTAGAGATTACATGTTCAGTGTATCTCTTTTAACCTTCCTAGAACATATGATAAAGACCTTGAACATATAATCTTTAGTTATCAACAAGATAAAAAGAGATATACATATGTTCTAGGAAGATTCTAATCTCTACAAGGAAAAGTTTGAAGATTTTTCTGGATTGCCCGACTCCAATCTTTCCAGGACACGTGTACATGAAAATTCCAAATTGCATGACTTAAACCTATACGTCAGCATAAAGCAAGTCAGCCATGTATTAATACGGCATAATGGCTAAATGGTTAACAAGTAGCTATGTGGCCTCTTATCATTTGTCTTTTTGTGCAATTATGTAAAGCCACGTGGAAGAGATAGGATGTAGTCTTACGAGAGTGGTACTATTATGTAGTCTTACAATGGTTAGTTGGATGGATTGTTTACGAGTGTATCCTTTCCTTGACATATAGCATTTATCTGTTACTCCGTTAGTAAATTGTATCTAAAGTCCCAGGCTCAAGTTCGAGTTTGGCTTATAAGAAAGATCTTGTAGTTTGTTTTGAGGCATCAAGTGAGAAAGAAATGACTCTAAGAGCCTTAATAAGAGTGTGAGTGTATAAAATAGTTCTGCATCTTTTGTAATAGTTCAACTTATCAAGGATATATAAGTAAGCTTCATTTCTATTTTGTTTTATTATATTGTACGAATGACTCATTTATGCGCTTAAGCTCAGCTCGTTTGCACCTCAACTTCCTATTAACAATTACAAAGGTTGAAAGTCACGCAAAGTTCAAGAATGACGCTTGAATCATTAGCATTAAACTATTATAGGAGCTTACAAGTCCTCGTGGACTCAAGTCTGTGAAACACTCTCTTTTTACACTTTAAAGTAGAAAGAATACGTAATTTTAGTGGAAAAAAAACATGTACAAAGGTCTTCTCTTAGAGTAAAAAATTGAATGCTCGTACGAAATGAATTCTGCGTCCCCCACCATTATTAATTACACCATTATTAATTATTAAATGAATAGTTGTACAGAACAGTCATATGTCCATAACATATATCATATTAAAAATTAGAATCATGCACTATGCGCCATGAACCATGAACCATGAACATCCTATTAGACAATTTCAATTACTACAGAACTTATATAGTCATGTTATTAACCACACTCAATAAAATCATAGCTAAAGCGAAGTTAATATATGAATAAAACGTGAAATGCAAGCATTATTTATTCTTAAAAAGATATTACGTTATTTGATAAATAGCTTGAACCCAAAGTATTACGTGATTTGGTTTGCAAAATTTGATAATGACACAAAAATAGTAATTGAACCAGAGATGGAGACACTGCTCAAATACAACTTAAAGTGGGGAAATTAACTTACCCCACTCTATACATACATATATATTTATATATATGCTAGCCCAAAAGGGGAGAAAATGCCACATTTACAAAAATCATAAGTGAACAAAAATTAAACTTACGCAACCAAGCTACAATAATTCAAAGCATCATTTACGCATAATTGTGGAAGAATTTGATATGAACCACACATTTACTATATGCTTATGATACTATAGTGAGGATCAGCTGAGGTCTTTGGGATGTGTGTTGCTTTGGTTTGAATTAGTGTCAAACTTTAAGGTAAATCTGACCAAGAGCAAATTAATTCCAATGGAAAATTGGGAAATATAAAGCAATTGGTTTCAATTTTGGAGTGTAAAGTGGGAGACTTACCTAACAAATTATAGAGACTACCTTTGGGAGCACCTTACAAGTTTACAACAGTGTAAGATTCAGAGGTGAAGATGAAAAAGAGGCTTAGTAGGCAGAAGAGAGGGTATATGTAGAAAAGAAGAAGATGACATTGATACATAGTACCTTAGCTAGCATGCCTACATATTATATGTCATTATTTAGGATACCTATGTCCGTGGCAAGAGGAATTGAAAAATTGCATAGGGGCTTTCTATGTGCAAGGATGGGGTAGGAGCGTAAATTTCATTTGGTGGATTGACGGGTGATATGCACTACTAGAAAGGAAAGGGGTTTGGGTTTGCAACCATTGGGGTTAACTAATTAGGCACTGTTCGGAAAGTGGCTTTGGAGGTTTGCAATGGAAAGAGAGGCATTATGGCGATAAGTGATTATATGGAAGTATGGTTGTAAAGAGGGGGAGCAGTGGGGAAGGGGAAGGGGAAGGGTAAGGGGAAGTTATCGAGGGAGATTGCGGAAAGCTATAATAGAGGGTTCTTAACACTTTTGTAAAGGATATAAGTTTCAAAGTGGGAAAGAGGTCGAGAGTAAGGTTTTAAGATGATAGCTCGTGTTGGGAGGGGCGATGGACAAGTGAGGCTTTGACTTGGAAGTTGGAACAACTCTTTTGGAAAAATTTTAATGATCAGGAGATTGATGGAGTTACGGATCTTTTTGAGTAACTATACACAACAACGATTGATCGAGATTGAGCGTATAAGATTGTATGAAAAAGGAAAGCTAACGGATTGTTTTCAGTGAAATCCTTCTTTGAAGTCCAGTATTCATGGATGGATAGGAGATTTCCAGCTAGTAGAATGTGGGTGGCCATGGTTCCTCCAAGGTTGGTCTTCTTGTGTGGATTGAAACACATAATAAGTACTTAATGATAGATAATTTGTTAAAAAAGAAGTTTGTTGTTATGTCAAATTGTTGTGAAATGTGCAAGGTTGCGACAGAGATAGTGGATCATTTCCTTCTACATTGCTCGGTGACATAGGAGTTGTGAAGTTATTGTCTAATTCTCATTAGAGTACAATGGTTGATACCTCTGTCAGTTAAGCAGTTGTTAAGGGGTGGTGGTGCAAAAGTAGCTGGCAGTCGTGTTTAAAAATCTAGAAGGAAAGAAGCAGAAGACTCTTCCCAGGAGAGGAAGAATCAATTTTGCAATTAAAATCTAGTCAGGCTAGAAAGCTTTGAATGGAAAGAGTCTATTGTTTTTGACTGACGTGAGTCTTTCCATATCTTTTTGAGCACTTTGGTTAAGAGTTTTGATGTTTTTGTATATCCCACATTTACAACACTCACCTTCGACCCTTTTTAGTTTGTTACATAAAATATAATCATTTTACCTAATAAAAAAAATATAAGAAAATCACCACACTGTGTGAAAGGATCTACACACACAAACACAGTGCCAACAAAGCAAGTCCTCATATACGAAAAAAAAAAAGGTACAACTAATGCAACAAGGCTACAATAGTTAACAAGCATAATTTAAACTAAATTGTAAATAAATTTGACATGAACCATAGTACGCGATATGCTCAAGACACCTCACAAAGTTAGAGGATAAAAATTCCAATAGAAAATGCAAATATTCTAACCTGAAGTACCCAAAAGCTTAGAAGAGACTCCAAGCAAAACAAGGCAAACCCAACCAAGTAAAAAATCTGGAAGAAAACCAAACATCATTAGTTGTATCCACACATTCAGCAGAATAATGTAAAATAACTTAGCGAGTCAACTGCGTCAATAATTTTAATTATCCTAATTAATAACAAACAAGGTCAAAGTTATGCCTTGTTTAAAAATATCCTCATATAATGCACAATATCCCATAATATATTTCCAACAGCAGTTTAGTAGTCCTTAATAAGGCCACAAAAGGTCAGAATATATTCCACATTCTTATTTTTAATAAGAAGCATTGGATGAGCATAATGGGCAAAGAAACACATCAGGATGAGCCACAAGTACACCAATCAATCATTACATAGGAGAATGTGATAAAGCATAAATCTTTTGAGAATGCAGATATTACTTATTGATAATTTAGGAAGCCTTGATAGGTTTTTATTGGACTTTCTATTAATTTCTAAAAGAAATATTCTTATATCGTAATGTATTGCCTGATATATATATATATATATAGACACACACACACACACACACACCCCTATATACACCATGGTTTTAAGTATCGGGTAACGGGTCCGTAACGGCTAACGGTAAAGGGTAACGGGTATCAGGAATATCGGGTGATACGTAACGGGTAACGGGCGCCATGGCCGTGAATTTTTTTTTTTTTTTCACACCAACCCCCAAAAGCAGTTAGATGCATATATAAACCTTCTAGGATTGTATATTAATGTTTTTAAAGAGTTTTTATTTTTTAATTTCTATGATTTATATAATAAATTAGGAAAATTCCATTTGTCCTCCCTTTTTGTCCTTCCTAGTGCATCTAACTATTTTGGAACAACTATTTTGAGAAACCAACAGTTGGATTTGATGTTCCACTTATACTTATCATGAATGCAAAAAATCACATTGATCCAACGGTCGGTTTTTACAATTTAAAAAAAAAAAAAAAAACAATAAACAATAATGAAAAAATTGTGATAACTGTCAGTCTATTTTTTTTATAAAAAAAAAAAAAAATACGACTGTTGGATCCATGTGATTTTTTGTATTCATGATACATATAAGTGGATCATCAAATTCAACGATCAATTTTTCAAAATAACTGTTCCAAGTTCATCAGATACACGAGGGAGGACGAAAAGGAAAGACAAATAGAATTGTCAAATAAATTCTTATTTATAAAAAATTAAATAAAATTAATAAACTTTTTTAAAAATTATTAAAAATTAATAAACATTTTTAAAAAGTTATTTCTTTATATTTTATTTAAAAGTTATAAAAAAAATATGCTTTTATTAAAACAATTAAATAAATATTAATATTAATATTTTATAAAATAAGCTTTTGACTTGTTGACCATTAAAATTTAAAACAATTAGCCTTCAGTGAAGATATTTCACACTTCCCACGATACTCGGTATATATATATATATATATATATATATATATATATATATATATACACATACACACTCACACACAGTGTATATCACACACAGTAGGCGCCGACTAACAACACCGGCTTATCGGACGGCGACAGGAAGCCCGGCATGGCTAATCTGGTCGACGGAGTCTCGCCGACGGTGATATTCTGGCAGGACAGCGGCGGCGACGCAGGTCAGTTTTTTGTCACACCTTCTCTCTTCTTCCCTCTTCTTCTCATATGATTTCTTCTTCAAATCTTCTCCAAACCAACTAAAAAGGGTATACTTTAGCTTTTATTTTTTTAAAAAGCATATTATTTTGCCCTGAATTCTTGATTGTCTGAGAAATTTGACTTTGGGATGAATCAGTTGTGTATCGGAAAGGCGTAAAGGGCCGATTCTCACTGATACGTATCGTATCGGGGCCGATACTAGGGGAACACCTTTACACATACCGTATCGCGTATAGGGACTGTCCAAAACCGATACGACTCGGCCGATACGTATCGTATCGGCCGATATTTTAAACCCTGATATACACATATCATAATTAATCATATTATTAACGAAAAATGAAGTACTTTATTTTAGCTATTGTTAGCCATCATTTTTTTTTTATACTTCAAAAGCATTTTTTGAGTCACATTAAGCCACCTTACATCTAAATAGTTATGATCCTAGGAGGGAAGGGGGAATCTTCCCTCTAAGATTCTCACATTCTCCTCTTCTTCTGCCATTTTATTTTTAAAAACTTTCATAAACATTGCTTATCTATTGTCAACACCTTTTATCTCCACTTAACCCAATCACCTATTTCTGTCCATCACCCTACAACAAGCCCACGGTTTTACTTTTTCTACTGTCAAGAAACTAATGGTTTTGAAATCTAGTATACTCAAGCCTAATCCATCCACAAACCCTGAGTTTGATCTCTAGTGCTGCCAGACCTCCATTCAACAACTACAAAGGCTATTGCTTTTGCAGAAGCAGCATCAACCTCAGCTGAACAGAAACTACACTATAAACTAAATTGGTTACTGTAATAGTCTCAGTTGATCCACATGAATGGCTGGTTGGTCTTTTCTTTGACTCGGTAATTCAACATATGATATATCCTATTTTTTGAGGCTGTTATCCCACAACAATAATATTTAAAACCTTCACATTACAAACCATGACAAGAAGTGAAATCATCCAAGAACTTTATTGCAGCTAAGAGACATGGACTTTTACAACACAATGACCAAGAAAAAACCCAAAATGCAAAGTAAATATTAAAACCAACACAATAGATGTCAGCACAGTAGAAGAAAATGTCAATTAGCCATACCACATCACCATGTATAAGTTGAATCTGGAAAACACCATGTATAAGTTGTACCATCTAACACGTCCTTTATTACTACCCTATCTCTATGAAATACATCGTCACAACTGTGCAGTCCTTACAGATACCATAACTAGTTTACATACAAAAAGATTACTACATGACCAATTTTTCATTTTAAGCAGCCATTGAGAGGAATGCAGGCATGCACTCATCATAGAACTTACCCCAGCCAAAACATGGTCAGAGAAGACATCAATTGCTGCAAGGATGCCCCTGATAAAAGAGAAAAAAAAAAAGAGGAAAAGATTAGTTTCAAAAAGAAAATCAAGTGTAAAGATATGCCCAAAGAAAAAAAAAAGGAATCAAAACTGGCATTAGAGAACTTATAGGAAGTTACAACACAATTGCAAGGGGAAAAAAGAAAGACAGCAAACCCAGTTAATAGTTTTCTTTGCTCAAGACATGCTAACCATCCTGAAATTGTGCTTCAAAATGAAGTTGAACAAGTAAAATGTATGCTTAGAATTTGTCACTAATTCTCCTATCAATACTACTGCTTCTAATCTTCAAGTAGTACAACAATACATAAATAATAGTAATGATGACAATAATGATGATCATAATAGTGATGGTGGTGATTATTAAATTCAAGCATAGCCCATATTTTAAAGCACAAGGATGTATAAGCTGTCTAACAACTCTCAAAACTATTGAATCACCTTCTGCTTCAGTTTTCTGGGTATGATATTGATATTTGCAACATTACCCCACAGTTTAAAGTTATCTCTTCAGTTACACTATTTATTTGACTATAAATTTCACATCCAAATGTGTTAATAACCAACAGAGAAGTAAATAAAGATAACACAGTCAACTATAAACAATTCTTTCCAATAAAGTGATCAACCATATGATATATTGTCACTACAAATACAATTATATGCAACAAAAGAAAAATCATGTACGATAAACCTTCTAAAAACTACAATATCTTTTCACTCAGAAAACAAAATAAGAAACAAAGAACTTACGTCTATGACTTCCCATGAAAGACAATTGGAGGAGCAATAGCAGCAAATATACAAAAACCAAGGTGGATCTGTATAACGCCAATGCCATTAAAAAGGGAGAAAAGCTAGTATATACAAGGAAATTTAATTAGGTTTTAAAAAAAAAAAAAAAAAAAAAAAAAAACAGTTCCCAGCCAAAACAGAATAGGAATTAGATTTTTTTTTTTTTAAAATCCCCAAGTTTCCGAGTTACCAAATCGCAGCCAAGCCAAGCAACCAACAAGCTTCCAAAATGCAATCAAGCCAAGCAAATGCCAATGTCACCGGCGTGGTGTGCGTCTTCAGATTTGGGAGCAAATCGGTGTCATGTGGCAGAGCAGAGAGAAGTCGTGGCCATTGTATTCGATCTACAGATTTGGGAACAAATCGGCGTCGTGTGGTGGAGAAAAGAGAAGTCACCGGCATCGTGTGGCGGAGCAAAGAGGAGAAGTCGCTAGCATCGTTTGATCTACTGATAGTGTGGCAGAGCAGAGAAAACACGGTTTTTCTTTGTAAAAAGAGAAGCTTCATTCGTGAAATAGAGATTATGGGTCTACTGTACCTTCTAACACAGATACATATATGGGCAAGATGCCTCTAGCCAGGGGGGATGTGCGAGAGAGAGAGAGCTCGAGGGTTTAGGGTTTCAGTAGAGCTGGAGGGAAATGAAAAGTTAGAGGTAAATGAGAGGGAAGGCTGAAAATTAAAAATAATTTGACAAAGTGTTGCTAATACTGCATTTGACAAAAGTGTTGCTAATACTGCATTTGACAAAATTAAAAACACTTTTCTAAAGTGTTGCTAATACTGCATTTATAGGGACACTTCTAATAAAAGTGTCCCTATAACATGAGCTAATAGGGACACTTTTAAAAAAGTGTCGCCTTAAGTAATTTTTTTGGGACATTTACGCGACACTTTCCTAAAGTGTTGCTAATACTAGGTTTATGGGGACACTTTAATAAAAGTGTTGCAAAACATGATTTAATAGGGACACTTTTTAAAAAGTGTTGCAGTAAGTAACTTTTTGGGACACTTACCAAAAGTGTCCTTAATGTGCAAAAAAAAAGTGTCCCCTTTGACAGTTTTTGTGGTAGTGGGAGGGACGATTGGCTTGAGGGGTTAGGGTATTGGCTAAGTGAGAGAGTGAGAGCGCGCGGGGCTAGGGGCTTCAGGATTTCAGTTGAGATGGGGGGAAATGAAAAGCTAAAGGAAAATGAGAGGGAATGCTAAAAATTAAAAATAATTTGATAAAGTTTAGCGACATTTTTCTAAAGTGTTGCTAATACTGCATTTATAGGGACACTTTTATTAAAAGTGTCCCTATAATATGAGCTAATAGGAGGCACTTTTAAAATAGTGTCACCTTAAGTAATTTTTTTTAGACATTTACGCGACACTTTCCTAAAGTGTTTCTGATACTAGGTTTATGGGGACACTTTAATAAAAGTGTTGCGAAACATGATCTAATAGGGACACTTTCTAAAAAGTGTTGCATTAAGTAACTTTTGGGGACACTTACTACAAGTGTCCTTAATGTGCAAAAAAAAAGTGTCCCCTTTGACAATTTTTGTAGTAGTGCCAGTACTCAGCCACTATTTTTTTTTTTTTTTTTTTAAATAGATGGATGCATAAGCAAAGGTTTGACATGTGAATAAATATGTGAAGAATAAAAAATTAATAGGCTAGAGCTTTGCTTTATTTGTGTGATAGAAAGCCTGATCCAGACCTTTGGTGCATACAATCAGTGGCGACTAAGCGTATGTATATGTCTGCAAGAGAGTGATCATAAATTGAATAATAGGAGAGAATAAACTTATCTCAGCAGCGTTCGCTCTTCTTCTCTTTATTGCCGTGCAATACAGTCCCTGTGTTGACATTTGCACAAGGTTTGACAAAGCATCGTGTTGATCTGTCCAAGCTAAGCTCATGTATTAGATGGACTCAAGGTTGTATTGCCATCTCTGCAGGGCCCGCTAGACCGCATCTCGTTTCAGCGCAATTCCTCATATGTTGGATTAATGTCAAGCCAACGTATACCATTTAGTCTGATTCGAATGATCCTGATTAAATATCGATCCTCAGGCTTGTCTGGGTTGATGCAATTTGGGATAAGATTGACTTAGCACTGGAATTTGCTTCGTCATTCAGCTATGAATTGGATTTGTCTCGGTTCATGACAGTGCAAGATGATATTACTGTCCTTCAAGGTCGGACTTATGCCGAGAGTTATCAATTTGTGGCTGTTTTGTACATTCATTGATATAGCTTTCTTCATTGTGTCCTGCAATCATGCTAGCCCTCCATGGATTTTTGGTTAAATCGTTATGGAAGCAAAAAATATAACAAGTGGGGGCCACACGTTCATCTAGTGTAGAAGCTTGCTTTATTCTTGAAAAAACTAGCTACTGGTAGCTCCTTATTTTATATATATATATATATATATGCCCAGCACTTTGTTTAGTATCCAAAGCCCATCTTTTTTTTTTTGGTAATATTCATACCACTTTCGGTTTGTAAATAAAATAATCCCCCATCAAGTCCATTCCATGAATTTTTGAGCTAGTTGGGTGTTTTGATTTTATCATATAAAGCAGTTTTTGAATTTGCAAATAGCCTTTTTCATCTTCTAAGGCTTTGATTTTGCTTTGTAAAGTAGTAATTTAGTCATTTTAATAAATAACTTTTGCTTTTAAACATAACACTCAAACCATTAATGAAAGAGATAATTGGCTTAAAGTCCTATTTTAAAAGTATTTATTGGCTAAAGTCCACCTAAACATTTTTTCCTTTGAAAAGTCCCAATTTAAAAGATTTTACTGTCTAAGGTCCTAATCTTTAAAATTTCATTTATTTTATGACATTATTGCCCCTTCCCTCACACATCCCACCATCCTCTCCTCCCATATATCGTCTGAAGATGGAGGCATGGAGCTCACGGGATAGACGAACAACCATTACAGAGTATACTAAGGATCTTAGCATTCCAGAAGCTTCGTGAAATTAAAAAGCAAACGAGAGTTAAGAAATGCTTTTCTTGCCAGGATGATCAGCAACCTTCAAGGTCCAATCGTTGAGCTTGCGAGCCTTCTTGCTTCAGATCTCGACCCTGTTGCTGGAGCTCTTGCGCGCCTTCCCGCAACTATTTGTCTCTTCTGTATGTATATATATATATATATACATACTTGGATTAAGCAATTATGGAAACAGAGATGTAATAGTTGAAGGAAGGAAACAGAGATGTAATAGTTGAAGGAAGGCAACTATATTTGCTTTAGCATATATATATATATATATATATATATATATAGTACAAGTTACAGAAACCTGAAAGAATGAAAGAATGCTCAAGTGTATGAGAAAAAATGAAGGAAAAAGAAATAAGAAAATTAATTTTTTTGTTTGGTTGGTGAGAAAATGGAATAAAAG
>JAESVK010062015.1:28296-45684 GCA_017140935.1 Hamamelis virginiana
TGGTGAGAAAATGGAATAAAAGGAAAATATTGCTTTTTCTTGTATTTTTTTTAATTTTTTTTCGATGTAGTGAACTGCGATTACGGCATAGGAACTCAGGGTTCCGGCGTAGGAACCTGCCTTTCCGGCGTAGCGACCTACGTTTCCGGCGTAGGAACCTGCCTTTCCGGCGTAGCGACCTACATTTCCGGTGTAGGAACCTGCCTTTCCGGCGTAGGAAACTAACGCTGGTCACTACAGGGTGTGACGAAGTGAACCGGGGTTTGGGGATGTAGGTGGCATTGAAGGTAATTAGGAAGGAGGGGTATTTTTGTCCAATTCATACCAAAAGGACTTTTGGAAAGAAAACTCTTTTGAGAGGACTTTTGGCATTAAAATCTTCTAAATGAGGACCTTTAGCCAAATTCCTCTTAATGAAAATACGGTACATCAAAATAAGACCCCAACATTAATAAAATTCCAAGCAACACACTCACGTGGGATTGCCTTATGGGGTCAAATAATTTTGACAATGCAAATAACTGAATAATATATGCATACCTGGACATTGTTCATCAGTTCAACTTGACTTTTCTTTGAGATTTGTCCCATGCTAATGGCCTCATCCGAATATCCCGGCCTTTGGTTAGCTAGTCTCACCTTTCTTTTCTTTTCTTTTGTTTTTAAGTTTTTTTTTTTTATATATTGCCATAATAATGGACAGGAGCTTTACAACTGTAAATATAATAAAGTGGAATATTACTGGTGCAAAAGAGTTCCCCCGCAAAATGTGTAGTAGCAAAGCTAATCGTCGTCTCTCACGTCTTCTTTATTTGCCATTCCTCATGAACGTGTAATGGCCATTTTTGATTTATTTGGAGATGAAGACACGACTAATTGTCACGTTTCCCATAGACGGCGCCAGTTGATGAAGCCAAAAATAGGCCCAGCAGTCATGGACTCGACGTGCTCTTGAAGGCCTGCAAAAAAGAAGTGGTGAGGTCTGCCAACGGGAAGCTGGCGGGGGCTCTCCGATGATCAACTCAGTGTCTCAGACATTGAATAAATAGAATAATTTTCATGTAAGATATCACATACCTTACTTGGACTTTGGCCCCCTTTTTACAGATGAATATGATAATGAAATCCCTTGATTTTAGAGAGTTTGATTAGGATGGACTTCCTTTTGTAGATGAGTTTCAATATTTGAAATATTCCTTGACTTATGGAGATAATATGGGATAATATCCTGTTAAGTTGATTTACTGAAATATAAGTTCATCAGCTAAAATATGAGGATGTAAGGCATAAGGTCAGCCAAAGTTAGAGTCAATGGGAACACTGTGCATATTTTTCCCCATCAGGAGATTCTCTCGAATCGCCTACTTGAAATGCTCGGACACATCCGACAATATGAGGTGAGGGCAGCCATAAAAGAGATGTACAAGAAATTGGTTAAGAATAACAGGGGAAGTGGTGCAGATAAGGTGTTTGTGGAAATAAAGCAGTGGTTTGGGGACTTAATTCATAACGTGGTTGTTAGCATGCTTGTAGGGAAGCGATATTGGGGTGAGAAGGTAGACGGAGTTCAATTCTAAAAGGCGATTAGAGAATCTTTTCAATTTTTGGGGATGTTTTTGGTGGCAGATTCAGGCATGGTGAAGGGTGAACAAGACTCTATGGATGTGATGTTGGCCATTTTCACCGAGGATATCCATGGTTACGATGCTGATACAATGCCATTTTAAGGTCTTAACTGTTCTTTTTTAGGAGGACGTGGTGAAATAGTTTTTGTGTAGATATCACTTGTAAGCTATTGGATGAGAGAGCATGTTCATGAAAATAGGGAGCATTGATACCACGTCAATTACTATGGGCTATGGGCTTTTTGACACAATAAAAAAAAAAATAAATACTATAGGCTTTACTATACTGCTAAATAGTCGCCATGTCTAAAAAAGGGAATGGATAATGCAACCCCCTGAACTATTTGCCCACCCCCTGTGTTAAGTTAACCCTAATAATTTATAAGGGTACCCCCCAATAATTAATAAGTACCCCCCATGCATTCCCTAAAATAACCCTAGCCCGAATATTTGTTGATTAAGGTTTATATCCCCACTCCATTGTGAAATTTTCCCTAATCTAACACCCACTTCCCTCCCTCATTTCACTTACAGCCGCGCAGCAGCCCTTTCTTGTCTCCCCCTCGTCTCCCTCCAGCCCTCTTGTCTCCCTCTCTCTCTTTCTCTCACGCAGCTGCCCTCTCTCTCTCTCTCGATTTTTTTTTTCACCATTAAAGCTTAATGATGGTTTTCTCTCTTGAAACTTAATGATGAAGCTTAATAAAGCAACTAACAATGATGAGGTAAGTTTTTAGAAGCTTTCATGGTTTTTTTTTTTTTAAATCCCGTGGTGTTGCGTTATACAGAACGCAACATTCTCTATTTGTTGCGTAGAAGACGACCTAACATTCCCGGAATGTTAGGTTGGAATTCAAGTAACGCAACACATTAATAGGTACATTTTATTGGTTTTGTTGCGTTGTTTTCAACCTAACATTCTAAGAATGTTAGGTTGATCACAACCTAGCAAACATGTTCTGTTACGTTGTGATCAACCCAACATTTTTAGAATGTTAGGTTGAAAACAACGCAACAAAACCAATAAAATGTACCTATTAATGTGTTGCGTTACTTTCAACCTAACATTCCGTGAATGTTGCGTTGGTTCCAACCTAACATTCTAGGTTTGTTGCATTTCTTCCAACCTAACGTTCTAGAAATGTTGGGTTGATCACAACGTAACAGAACATGTTTGTTAGGTTGTGATCAACCTAACAATTTTGGAATGTTAGGTTGAAAACAACACAACAAAACCAATAAAATATACCTATTAATGTGTTGCGTTACTTGAATTCCAACCTAATATTCCGGGAATGTTAGGTCATCTTCTATGCAACAAATAGAGAATGTTGCATTCTGTGTAACGCAACACCACGGGATTTTGAAAAAAGAAAATCATTAAAGCTTCTAAAAACTTACCTCATTTCTGTTAGTTGCTTCACTAAGCTCCATCATTAAGTTTCAAGAGAGAAAACCATCATTAAGCTTTAATGGTGAAAAAAAATCATCTCACGGAAGCCATTAATGAACATGTCAAGCTTTTTTCGGATCAAATGTGAACTACACTTTCTCTCTCTCCACGTTTCCCGCTTTCTCTATGAAGAAGGTCTTGGGTTGAAGCATGTTGGTATACTATTTGTAAGAAGAAATGAGAAGATTGATTTTTGGAGGGAAATATGGCTTTTGGCTGATATGGAGTTGGGGTGGGCTTAACAGAACAAATTAGGATACATTAGGCATTTCAAATTTATACTTGTCCTAAATAGTAAAATCATTTAAGGGCATTTTTGGAAACATAAAAATTGGGGTGGGCAAATAATTCAGAGGTGACATTGCATTATCCGCTCCCCTTAAAAAAGGCTAAAAAACAATTAGACGTTCACGTTGGAAGTAGGGATGGCAACGGGGGCGGGATGGGGTGGGGTGGGTTTTCCATTCCCCCGTGCCTATCCCCACTTATAAATTTACTATCCATTCTCGTCCCGTACCCTAGCGGGATATGTAATTCTATACCTGTTCTCGTCCCCGCCCCGCTGTTCAATCATTTCAATAACAAATTAGAAATATAATGCACTAAATGTGCTTTTAAGAGGGTTCGAACTCATTATCTTCACTAAAAAGCTTGTATTTTAAAAATATAAATCACTAAATTGCATGTTGATTGTAATATACTATTAAAATAAATAATTTTTCGTCAACTCTTTATTGTAATATACTTTTAAAATAAATAATCTTTTAACAAATCCCTCAAACGAATCTACTTGAAAAAGTAAGCGTTATATTAGATATTTTGAAAATTAACCGTTGGATGAGATATTCCGCTTATATACGTTATGCATACCCAAAATCACATTGATCCAATGTCTAATTTTTCAAAACAAGAATTATGAATTATAAAAATTATAACAATTTTCGATAGTTTTTTGTCGTTCATCTCAAAAATATGATTTAAAAAAAAAAATTAATCGTTTGATAAATGTAATTTTTTGTATATATGATGTGTCATGTGTGCGCACAAATAATTTAATCCAATCGTTAGTTTATCAAAATACCTATTCCATATTTGTTTTACAAACCATATGTCAAACTATGGATAAAGTGGTGTGCGTAGGACTAATTGCAAAAAAGATTTTGAAAAATTGACCGTTGGATTAAATACAATTGTTATTAATTTCATGTTCGCAAAAAAACATAGTGATCTAGCGGTCAGTTTTATGACAAATGTTCATGAAAAATTATAATATTATAATTATTCAAAATGTTGCAATTTTTATCCATATAGTATTTTTTTTTTTAAATAACCGTTAAATCGTTATAATTTTTGGCAAGTATGTAATTTATAAGAAGTGCATCTAATCCAATGGTCAGTTTTTCAAAATCTATTTTTGTTTTCCCCTACAGACTGTAGACTATAGAGGCCACCTTATATATAGACAACATAGTTGTGTAAAGTGCAACTTATAACAACATCATTCCTATCATCCTGAATAAAAACAGAACTTGAATTATTGAATAGAAAGAGAGAATTAACCAACTCAATACAATAAGAGAAACTTGACTTATTATATAGGAAATATATGAGAATGGTTAGAAAATATTATATTGTTAGTGAGATCACTGAGATGGGAGAAAATCAAGTAACCAATATTATTAAAATGGTTAAAAATGTTAAAATTAATGGGAGCGACATAAAAGTTAGGATGTTATTAATAATTTAAATTCTATATTATATATAACAGAATATATAAAATATAATTTATGAATCATATAAAATTATATGTTTTAACTGCGGGGTGGGGAATTGTAAATCCGTCTCTATCCCGTATCCCGGCGGGACAAATATTTAACCCCATCTCCACTCTGTAATTCAAAAAATTCAAAAATAACCCGCTCTTATGGGGTGGGGCAGGTCCCCCGCGGGAATGGAGTAAATTACCATCCCTAATTGCAAGGAGCAGACGAGGAGAGGAATCGGACATGAACGTAACCTAGTTTACCTCCACGCTAACTCCCTATCTCCAAGGAAACATTATGCTAATATCCAACCGCAACACTCTGCACCACGAGTCCATGGAGGATTGTACCGTGGGTGTTTACCATGTCCCGAAATGCACGCTCTGAATGGTGAATTTTTGGAAGTTTCATCGTGACCCAAGTGTATGGTTGGATCCTTACATTTTTAGGCAAGAAAGATACCTCACAAAGCACAAGGATATATATATATATATATATTGATGTTCAGAAATGATCCTATCAGAACATGCTGATTTTTGCAAAAGTCAGCATGAAGTTCATAGGTGATTGTGGGATGTATATTTTGAAAAACTGACTGTTGGATTATATACTATGCATATGTATATCAAGCATACCAAAAATCACAATAATCCAACGGTTGGTTTCTCAGATATGTCATTGAGAAAAACTGTAATTGTTTTCAGCATTAAGAATTATTCATAGTCTGTATTTTAAGATGCCTAAATCGGATCATTGTGATTTTTGGTAGACTTGACATTTATAATAAGAGTATTTAATTCAACGGTCAGTTTTTCGAAATATGCATGTCACAATTCCCTATGAGCTTCATGCTGAATTTCGAGAAAGTCAACATTTGCTTACTAAATCGGGACTCTATTGATGTTAGGGGTTAGCATTTTGAAATAATCCCATTTGGCAGTGGTAGAAGATCGAATGT
The DNA here is from genome assembly GCA_017140935.1 of Hamamelis virginiana. NCBI lineage: Eukaryota > Viridiplantae > Streptophyta > Magnoliopsida > Saxifragales > Hamamelidaceae > Hamamelis > Hamamelis virginiana. Next base: position 34,093 of record JAESVK010062015.1, read on the forward strand.
GCCCTGGGGTCTCTTTAAGCCTCCAAGTCATGCAGTTGACCGGCGTACTCTAGCTAATTTGTTGCAAGGGTTTGAGATTGAAACCATATCAAAAGAATCGGTTGATATAAGCGAGAGTTTTGAACTAATCAACCTCAAAACCACCCCGGTTGATATAAGCGAGAGTTTTGAACTAACCAACCTCAAAACCACCCCACTTGAAGTCCTCGTTACGTACTCCGCGCCTATCTTCTAATCTAATCTGTATGGTTGAATTGATAATGAAAATAAAACCTTATGTAAAATGTTGAGCTTTAAATAATGGGTGAAGATCTTCTCTTTGCCAAGTTCTCTCCTTAGCTACCTTGGATAGTAATCTCATGCTGCCACCTCATTCAACTAAAGATCCTAAGGTTGAGAATTGAATAGCAAGTTAGAGCTTTAAAAGGTGTTGAAACTTAATGGGCAAAATTCCTATTTTTTTCTTATAAATAGCTTTGAAGGATCAAAAATAGCTTTTAGCACTTTTAGCATTAGAGATGCTTTAAGATTGTTTAGGGGCACTCTTTTTAAGGATTTTAAATATTTTCCCTATTAAATGGAGATTTTTTCACAAGTTTCATGTAAGCTTTAGTCATAAATTAATGCCACGTGCTTCAATTAATCACACAAAAAAAAAAAATCATAAATGGATCAAATTTTAGACTAGAATTCTTCATTATGGGTTTGGATTCATTTCAACTTTTTTTTTTATTAGAAATATACTAATAAAATAAATTAAATGTTTTACACATAATAAAAGTAACATCTATCTTAAAGTAGATGCACTAAATAAAAAAAATTAAAAATTAAAAATTAAAAAATACTTTTAGCCTTTTATTATGTCTAACCCGCTTGAACTAATGTGAAAATGAGTTCGATTCTAATTCCGAAAGGCAGCAGATGTGACACTAGGAACTTAACTGTAGAATTGTGAAAATGCCACGAAAAAAAATCTGCAGATGAGAACAAGGCACGTTGTAGAACTGGGGTCGCCACCGTCAGACCAAGTGAGCTACAAATCACTCAGTTGTCATTCAATGGTGGGCTCGGTCTAGAATAATCTCTCAATGTTGAAATCCATTATTGTAACCACAGAGAGAAATAAAAGCAAAAGCAAAACACGTAACCCTGTTTCTCCTTTTCAATGACTAACTTCATCTCTAATCTTATCATTATATCAGCCTTTTATATCTCTAATTCCAATCAACACTCAAGAGTAGCAACCATGGATTTCCTTCTCATTCCCAGCAGCTGCCTTGCTTTTAATCTTTGCCTTTCTATTCTGTCTATTATAACCGAGAAGTGCACAGAAACATACTGGGAAGAGCAGAGCAGCCCAAGAAGCCGCCGGTGCTTGGCCTATAATTGGTCACCCTCCATCTCTTAGGAGACTCAACTCAGCTCCCCAACATAAAATTGGGTGCCATGGCCGACAAATTCGGAACCATCTTCACAATCAAGCTCGGTGTGCACCGAGTCTTGGTGGTGACTGGATTTTGAAAAACCGACTATTGGTTTGAATATTCTTCCTTTGTATGACAGGCATGCCAAAATCACAATGATCTGATGATCGGTTTTTTAAATATAGACTATGAATCTGAAATACAAACTGATAAACTTTTTCACAGTCTGTATTTCATAAACTAACCGTCAGATCATTATGATTTTTAGCATGCCTGTCATACATAGGAAGAATATTCAATCTAATGGTCGGTTTTTCAAAATATTCATTTTACATTGGCCAAAAGCCAAATAAAAAATTAAAGGCTTGGTTTAGGCACCCAAAATGGTGGCGTTTTGCTGAGCGGCTTGGTGCATGCTCAACAACCAAAACAAACGCTTAACAAATCTAACTTTTTTTTACTTTTCTCATTCCCAAAAGAATGGTTTTTTTACTTTTCTCATGGTATAGGGTGTGGGTAGAGGAAAATAGCCAAATATGAAATGGTTTGAGTGTAAGAATAGGGAATAGGGTGTAGGGAAGACAATAGGGGCATGTAAGCAAATTAATAGGGTTAAAAAAAAATTGAGGGGGGCTTAAATGATATTTTTGAAAAATTTCAAGATAAAAAAAAATAACTCAAAATATCTCAGAGGCGTAAATGAAGCTACAAAAACTTTAGGGGCAGAAATTGAGTTTCTTAAAATTTTTAAGGTAAAAAAAATAAGAATGAAAATTTGAGGGGAGGGGGAGGGGGAGGGGGAGGGCAACTGCCACCCCCTGAAGCCAATGTGGCTTCGTCCCTATGTGCATAAGGAGGGATAACTGCATGTTTTCATGTACGTGAAAGTACATCGTATTGATCATGTGGTTCACGTCGACAAAATAAAATAAAATTGCTCTCTATGAGTGGCATCACTATGAGTTTTTGCAGGCATGACAGTTCGTAAAACTGACTGTTGGATTAGATGCCCCTCTTCTGTATGTCCTGCTTGCAAAAACTCATAATGATCCGACGGTTGGTTTTTTGAAAAGTGTCATTGTGAAAATATGTAACATTTAGCCAAAAAGAGAATCATGTGCCGTTATGTCAAAAAACCTTCAGTTTTATATATTTTGGCATTCTGCGCTTCTATAGGGTGGGTCAGTTGCAAAATATATTTTAAAAAATCGACCGTTGGATAAATACTCATCTTATGAATGTCATGCCTACCAAAAATCAGGATAATCCAACGATTGGTTTTTGAAAAAAAAATGACTACAAAATTGTGACATTTTGAATAATTGTAAGAACACAGTTTTAGTTGAAAATTTAAATATGACATGTTAAATTTTGTTGTTAAATATATGCATAAGTGCCAAATTTTGACACTTTCCATTTATTTGACATATATACCCTTATGCTTCTAACTAACTTCCAACTACTTTTCAAATTTTTTTACAAGAACATATAAAATGTTTTTATTTCTCGTAATATAAAAATTAATATTTTAAATTAATTAATTATTTTTATCCTAAATTAATAATTTATAATTTGAATTTTTTTATTTACACATAAAAATTATTTTAAAATACTACTATTTTAATAAACCAGGCCTTCTATTATAAGGTGCAACTCATGCAATTTTGCGTAAGATGACTTCGATCTATATGGCAAAATGCAAAACATATTTTGAAAAACTGACTGTTGGATTAGACGAACTGCTTATGAATTTCATGTCCATAAAAAATCACAGTGATCCAAAGGTCAGTTTTTGGAAAATGTTACAAAGAAAATTTTGACTTTTTTGTTCTTTAAAATGTCACAAGTTTTTCCGATTGATTTTTTCAGAAACTGACCGTTTGATCATTGTGATTTTTGGTAAACATGAAATTCATAAATAGTTCATCTAATCTAACACTATGTTTGGATTGAGAGAATTGGAGAGAATAGAAGAGAAGAGAAAGTAAAATAACTTTCTAGATAGCCACCCTATTTGGATAGCTTTCATAAGAGAAGAGAAGAAATATTTTAGTGTTTTAGGAAACCCTAAAAGTCTGGATTAAGGTAAGGTTACCTAACCCTAACTCTCTCTCTCTCACTAAATTCGGCCATGGGGTTTAGAACCCTAATGGCCCCTTGTTTTTATTTGTTTTTCATGCCTAGTGTTCTTCATATGATTGAAAAATCAATTATAAAGTTTTCAAAAGTTATTATGATTTTTGAAAAGCATAAATGAAGAACAAGTAGGCTTGATGAAATTATTTTATAAAAACACATATTTTAGTGTTCTTGAGAAATTGAGTTATTCATATGATGAATTGATGTTTATAATTGTATAAAACATTTATGGATGTTACTAAATGATATGTAAACATGTTAAAAGTGTTTTGGCATGTTATATATAGCTTGAATTAATTTTAAAATATTTTTAAAGTTAAAACCGGGTTGTTGTTTTTTTTTTTTCTAGACAGCAACCATGATGCTTTTATAAAATTCATAAAAAATATTTTCTGGGATTTTTTAAGCATGCCACCTATTGACTTCATTAATATAAGGTCTTAACAAAGTCTAGGAAGAGTTCCCATGATTTTTGATGACCTAGGTTAGCCACACTAAGCCTTTTTTGATTAAGAGTCAAATCTGGAATTTCAGACTCTCCATCACAAAATGACTTAAAGTGATACCATATGATGGAATCACGACTTGAGACCCCTGCCATTAGACCATTTATTATTTTTATAGAATATTTCGTAAAACAATGCCAAAAAGTCTACTTAAATGATAGATTTTGGAAAACATTTCTTCTACAAAGTTGTTCAAAATAATGTTTTCTAGTGGATGACGCGGCTAGTTTTCTTAAAAACAATGTATTTGTTTTTATAAAATGGTAAAAAATCACAAATGGTTGGGGTGGGCAAATTGTTCAAGGGGTTGCATTATCCGCTCCCTACTACTAAACAACCGTCATGCCTTGAAAAAAGCCCAAGAAGAAATAGACATTCAAGTTGGAAGGGACAGGCAAGTAGAGGAATTAGACATGAAGAACTTGGTTTACCTTGATGCTATCATCAAGGAAACCTTGCACCTATATCCACCCGGAACACTCAATGCACCACATGAGTCCATGGAGAATTGCACCGTGGGTGGTTACCATATCCCAAAAGGAACACGCCTAATCGTGAATACTTGGTAAATTCACAATGACTCACATTTATGGTTAGATCCTGATGAGTTCAAGCCAGAAAGATTCCTCACAACGCATTAGGATGTTGATGTTAGGGGTCAGCATTTTGAACTAATCCCATTCGGCAGCGGTAGAAGAATGTGTCCTGGAATCTCTTTAAGCCTTCAATTTACGCCATTGACTTTGGCTAGCTTGCTACAAGGGTTTGAGCTTGAAACCATATCGAATGAACTGATTGATATGAGCGAGAGTTTTGGGCTAACAAACCTCAAAACCACCCCACTTGAAGTCCTTTTTACTCCGCGAATATCTGCTAATTTGTATGGATGAAATGGTAGTGAAAATAATTTCTTATGTAGTTATGTAAAATGCATGTTAAGCTTTAAATAAATAATAAGGGTGCTTGTAAGATAATAGCGGCATGGGTGGTGCATCTATTTCAACTTTTTTTATATTAGAAATATAAAGTAATATGTATCTTAAATTACATGCACTAAATAATTAAAAATAAAAATAAAAATTTGAGGGTTCATGTTAAGAGTGGTGATCGAAGAGCACTTGTAGGTTGAACTATCATTGGCTCAAAAGAACATACATTAATGACCTCAACTTTGATTTAAATTGGAAAATTATATCTTGATTAAAAGTTGATTCAAACTCATAACGGGCTATATGAATTTAAAGACAAAATATTTTATACTTATTGTTTTTGCTTAAATATCTTTGGAAAACATTTTAAACTTAGCCAAAAATGTCTTTGAACACTTAGTTAACTTATCCATATGTTGGAAGTTGATTTAGACTTGAGTAATCTCAATTATTAGATTTGCAACAATTCTAGTCGACTAAACTAGTTATTCTAGTCAACTAAGAATGAAGACAGTAGCTGGTATTGAGAAAATCCAGTTCTAGTCGACTAACCATGTGTACTAGTCGATTAAGTGTGTCCTAGTCGACTAAGACCCTTGTCCTAGTTGACTAAGAGCAGGTTAGTAGCAATGTTTGAGAAACAGAGTTGCTAGTCGACTAAGAACCTTTGTGTAGTAGACTAATCGATCCCAGAAAACATTTCAAGTGTATTTTAATAGTTCTAGTCGACTAACTTTTTTTGTCCCAGTCGACTAAGAAAACTCAGAAATGTTTCAAATGTATTTTTCATAAGCTAGTCGACTAACCTCTTATTCCTAGTCGACTAACCATGCCCGAGAAGTTAAAATCTTTTGAAAATAAGCTTGCTAGTCGACTAACCCTCTTGTCCTAATCGACTAACTCTGCTCTGCAACTCAAACGGCTAGTTTTTGAAAAGCTCAAACGGCTCTATTTTGTCTCAAAACAGCCATATTCTTTCGTGAGCTTATTTATACTCATTGTATGAGTCATTAATTAACTAACAATCATATAAAAACACACATTGATCTAGTATTCATCATTCTTGTGTGATTTTATCATTTGATTCATCATTCTCTATTAAAGCCAAATTAATTCATATCTTTGAGAGAGTGAGAGCTTTTATTTGTACATTCATCTACTCTTGAGGAGTTTATTATTTGTACACTTTCTTTCATCTTCATTTGTAATCTTGTATGAAGAAGGGTTGGATTGTAACCCTTGTGAGCTTGAAGTTTGTTGTTCAAATTCAAGCTTGTGAATTGAAGAAGTCTCTTTGTGAGCATTGTTGGAATCTTTTGGTGAGATTGGGTGAGAATCTTCAACTGTTAAAGAAGATTGGGGGTGAAGGTCTTCCACCTTGTAAAGAAAATTGTGTAAAGCTTTCTTCGCCTTGAATGAGTAATCCATAGTGGATTGATTAATCCTTGAGACGGAATTCTTGAGGCGTGGATGTAGATGGAGATCGAACCACGTTAAAATCCTTGTGTTTGAACCTCTCTAACTCTTCTCTTGCATTTCAATTTATTCTTGCTATATTAATTGTAGAGTTGCGATTTAAACTTAAATTCTCTCTTTTCCAATTAAGTTTATTAACTTGTTTATCTTACGCTAAATTTAATTGGACCATAATTTTTTTTATTTGGTAATTATTCTTAAAGTTTGCAAAATCTCTATTCACCCCTCCTCTAGAGGTATATACTTGGGCCAACACAAGGAGCAAACAAGTAGAAGAATTAGATATGAACGTAACCTAGGTTAACTCCACGCTATCTCCAAGGAAACATTATGCTAATATCTAACCACAACACTCTGCACCACATGAGTCCATGGAGGATTGTACCGTGGGTGTTTACCATGTCCCGAAAGGCACGCGCCTAATGGTGAATTTTTGGAAGTTTCATCATGACCCAAGTGTATGGTTGGATCCTTACATATTCATGTATATATATATATTCAGAAATGATCATATCAGCACATGTTGACTTTCGCGAAAGTAAGCATGAAATTCATAAGTGATTGTGGGATGCATATTTTTAAAAACTGAAAGTTGGATTAGATATTATGCATATGTATGTCAGGCATACCAAAAATCACAATAATCCAACGGTTGGTTTCTCAGATATGTCATTAAGAAAAACTGTGACAGTTTTCACAGTCTATATTTTGAGATGCCTACACCGGATCACTGTAATTTTTGGCAAACCTGACATCCATAATAAGAGTATTTAATCCAACGGTCGATTTTTCAAAAGAACCAACCAACATGATTGGGAGGCCTCTCGTTCACTTTGGGGGTGTTTTCTTGAGTGGATTGTGGATGATGTTTATCCGTCTCGATTTATCCTTCTCTATTATCCTTCTCTATTATCCACGTTTATCATTCTCTATTATCCACTCAAGATAGGGTTTTAAAAGGGATGTGAGTTTATAAAAAACTAGGAGTCGCCACCTTATTTTTAGGGAACAAGAAAACCACAAAAAGAGTTTTATTTTCAATAAAACATTGACCCCATATTTTGGAAAAGCATGGTCTTTTGAATCAAAGTTGGATTCAGGGGCTAGGTTACGAAGTGGGAAGATTCCAAGGAACTCCTTGTAGGCACCCACTTCGCCCTAATTAAAGGTCTCCTAATTACTATTGGGCTTTATCAAAATTTTATCATGATGATCCTATTTATCTAATCAACTACAAAATAGTATATATAATACTAAATAATAATAATAGATAGTACAAAAGTATACAAGAAACCTAATGATCTTAGGAGACAAGAGTCATCCTAAGATTGGACTTGCACCCTATCGACTGTCTACGTACCTTACCAATTTCTTGATAATGATCAAAGTCCACGTAGTTCGATTTGCGCCCTATTGACTGCCTACGTACCTTACCAATTTCTTGATAAGGATCAAAGTCCACATAATTCGATTACCTAGGATTCTCCTATTGTAATGAACTATACTATCATTAGCATTCTATCTCATCCAAGACTCTATCTTCGAGAGTTTTATTAATTTGAAATCCTTTTTAGAAAATAATTCATCAATTAATAAATTCCCAATGAATTTATAATTCTTTTTAAAACACAATTCTTATCCAATCACAACTGTTTTCAAAATGAGAATTCTATCCCGAGTTAAATCCTTTCAAAGGGTAGAATTTCATTCCAAATCAAACTCAGAGTTCCAATTTCATTGGGATTCAATTAATTGTAGATTAATTTTCATAAAACATTAATTTTAGAAATTCTCTCGAAGATAGGATCCTAAATTCATTAAAATCCTAAATCTAGTGTAATTCTTACAACAAAGAAGAATCCTAAGTGGGGTCAAGTGACCCCCCTAATCCTAGGATTTCTAGCTAATCCTAGGTTAGTCTAAGCACCTAAAATGCTAAATGCATGCTTGCTGGAATTTAAATAAAATAAATAAAAAAATGCAACAAACAATGCAATCAATGCATGAAAAATGACCCTAAATGCAATCTAATCAAACTATGTGAACCTAGGCATATTTCTAAGTTGGATTTGGCCCTAAAAATGGTTTTTAACTTACTTTAAAGTCACTTTCAATACATGGACAGATTTGAATGTATCTCTAAAAATAAATTAAAACCCATGAAAATAACAAAGAAAAAAATGTGAAGATGAGCTAAGATGCAATCTAACATGATATACTATCATTACTATATAAAAAACAATGCAAAATGTGGTTTAAAAATGATAAAAAAAAAAGTCCATTTAAAGCATATATTCAAATCTGGACAGATTTTAATACATACTTAAAATGGCTTGAAAACCATTCTTAATCCACATAAAATACTAAATAAAAATCCTAACATGCATGCTAATATAATATACTAAGATACTCGTGCAAAACAATCTATGGATAGCATATGTTCATGCTTAAAACTATCAAGCCTACCACAAGAGAATAAACTTACTTTTGCTTGCTCTCTCGATCACAATTCATATATCAATCGCATCAATGTATTCCATATGGTAAAATTAATTGAAATAAAACAAGAATAATACTAAACTTGACATACAATGCTTAAAACTACTCCTATCATTCCAACAATGACTATTGACACAAAAGACTCAAACATGCATCCCTATTAGAAAACAAAAAAAATCATAAGACTAAAATCAATTCCTAACATATATTCTAAACATGGAATTAATCCCAATCATGCTCACAACATTCATATATCAATAATCATGTTCTTAAATTAGGAAGAAAACCATGTTCATCATGTAAGAACATATAAAATAATGAAACTAATGCTATCACTCAAAAGAGAAGAATACTCATACACAACTAAACTCCTATATGCAAGACTCCATTAACATTAATTCTAGACACCTAAACATCACTTCTAAACATATATTCCTATCTTACATTATGCATATAATTAGAAGGAACTAAGCTATACATTATGCAGAAATTTAAACTATCCTAAACAAGCCCATTCTCAACTATGTTATGTAGAATTGAAATCTAAGCACAATGGGGTATGAAACTAACCTTTAGCCTTCTTCTTCTTTGCTTCTAGCCTTCTTCTTCAACCTTTGGTGGCCTCCAAATTCGTGGCTATGGTGTAGAGGGCTGCTACAAGTGCCTCCAAGTCTCCAATGCAAAGTTAGCCTCCTCTAAACCTATTCCTAAGTGATGTATATATAGAAAAGCTCCAAATTGATCAATGGTCCACATTAAAACCCTAAGGAATAATCCAAGGGCCCTAAATGTGTCTTCCAAGGTCTCCAAGGCCAAACCAAACCCTCCTAGCTGAGTTAGATAGCCATTGGAAGAGTCCCAAAACCTTTAAACACTCAAAAGATTGAAATTGGGCGAATATGGGCATTGGGCATCGATGACCGTCCACTCTAGGATGGACAACCGTCCGGGGAGGGATGGTCATCGATCCTTCAGCCCAAATTTGACCTATTTTGGGCCTCTCTCGACCCGTCTCGGCTGTTTTCGGCTTTTCGGGCCCGTTTTAAGTCCAAATTTGACGATTCAAGCGGCAAAACGATCGTGATTCGATTCTCCATGTTTTAAGAAATGTTTAAAGTGAAAATGCATTGAACAAAGTCAAATTTTTAGAGAAAAGCTGACCGATTAGCTGTTTAGGGCCTGCCGGGCCCAAATTAGGGTTTTGTAATCTGCTAACCGATTGCTCTCGAAATCATTTCTTCTTCTCGAAACAAGTTTTAAAACGTTTTGAGAAAGTGTTTTGAAGCCTTTGAAGGCTTTGGTTTGATAAAAATATCGAATCCCGGTCACTTCCGGTCGAAACCCTAATATGGGCTTGAAATGGCCTTTTGAGCCTTAAGAGCCAATCATGAGCCAGAAGGCTCCACAGACCTTGCCACTGATCAACTTAGCTACCAAACACACTTTAAATATTCATGCCAAAGTCTCGGGAAAATTCGAGACAAGATCGATAGCCATTCAGAGCCTTTGTGATTCAAAGGACAGCACTGCCCTTCAAGTCACAAAATGTCTTATTTTCTATCAAGCCTGACTCAGAATGCCATAAAACTTTACAGGGATATTCCTAGACTCTCTAAAAACCTAATGCAAAAAGAACCGACTCAATCTGACTTAAAAACCTACATGCGATAATGACCTCTACCTAATTACCCACAAAGGGTAAAACTGGCAACTTAGGATTTTGACACCCTATTTCATTTCTAAACATAGGCAACCATTCATGACCATACTCATGGTCAAAAATGGATGTCTACATATGCATCCCAAAATTCCTTATGAGCTTCATGTTAACTTTCGAGAAAGTCAACGTTTGCTTACTAAATCGAAATTTTATTGATGTTAGGGGTTAGCATTTTGAACTAATCCCATTTGGCAGCTGTAGAAGGTCGAATGTGCCCTGGGGTCTCTTTAAGCCTCCAAGTCATGTAGTTGATCAACGTATTCTAGATAATTTGTTACAAGGGTCTAAGATTGAAACCATATCAAAAGAACCGGTTAATATAAGCGAGATTTTTGGACTAATTAACCAACCTCAAAACCACCCCACTTGAAGTCCTTGTTACGTACTCAACACCTATCTTCTAATCTAATCTGTACGGTTGAATTGATAATGAAAATAAAACCTTATGTAAAATGTTGAGCTTTAAATAATGGGTGAAGATCCTCTCTTTGCCATGTTCTCTTCTTGGCTATCTTGGCTAGTAATCTCATGCTGCCACCTCATCCAACTAAAGATCCTAAGGCTGAGAATTGGACAACAAGTTAGAGCTTTAAAGGACATTGAAACTTAATGGACAAAAATCCTATTTTATTCCTAAATAAAAAAAAAAAAAACACTTCATTTTAATACAAAGTGCACTTCCATATGAGAATATTTTAATACAAAAACTTCATTGAAACTTCTTTTTAATACAGTAAAATATTTTACTATAGCTATCCAAAAAATAGCTTTGAGATCAAAAATAGCTTTTAGCACCTTTAGCATTAGAGATGCTCTAAGATTGATTAGGGACACACTTTTTAAGGATTTAAAATATTTTCCTTATTAAATAGAGAATTTTTCACAAGTTTCATGAATGC
>JAESVK010062017.1:0-12601 GCA_017140935.1 Hamamelis virginiana
TAATATGCAAATATTAATTAACTAGAATTTCAAGTTTTTGAAATTTGAAATTTGAAATTTGAAATTTGAAATTTGAATTTTGAATTTTGAATTTTTTGAAATTTGAAATTTTGAAATTTGAAATTTGAATTTTGAAATTTGAAATTTGAATTTTGAAATTTGAATTTTGAAATTTTGAATTTTGAAATTGTCATGAGATGACAAGATAATTAAAGATTTCAAATAGTTAATTGAATTTCAAGTTAGTTGAAATTTAAATTTGAAATGGTTTCAAATTATAGATAAGATAACAAATTATCTAAGATTGCATTCATATTTTGAATTTGATTTATTTCAAATTTGAAATATTGTTACTATCTACCTATATGTGAGCTAGCACTCATCATATAGATAGGAACTAAAGGGGTGGCCGGCCATACTAACAAGAAGAGGTTCAAAAGTGTTTTGAATTATTCTCTAGCCATCTTCTCTCTCTCTCTCATCTCTTGAAGCTTGCAACTAGTGTGGATTACTCTTGGAGGCTCTCAAGTTAGGGGCTGCACCTTCATTAATCCTACTCTTAAGGCTTTCAATGTAAGTTATTTATATTGTTTTATTTATTGATTATATAGCTTATACAATCATCATGTGATCTTGGTTCACATTCCATGGAGAAAATTTTTTATTCCGCACGTTCCCATGGGATTCTTTCAGTGGTATCAGAGCCGATCATGATTTGGTATTGTATAAGCTATTCTATGGTGAATTTAATATTGTTTAAACCTAAGTGGCTGGGATTTATAATCCCAAACCCTAACCTTGGGACGGCCATCTTAAAGGCTACTATGGTTTTGGTTTTCTTCGTCTCTTCTCTCTTTGTTTTATTTTGATTTTAATCAAGAGTTGATTATAGTTCTTTATTGTCATGTTATTTTAATTTAACATCATAATAAACATGTTTGAGAAACATGATAATCAAAATAAATAAAGGAGTTTTTCGAAATCCCCAAGAAAGAGAATGGTGACTACTAGTTTTTTCAAAAACTGGGTTTTGTGTAAAATGGGTTTTCAGGTTTTGTTAAATCTGAAACAATAGGGGCTGGTTTTGGATGATCCATGACCATAGATGTTTAGTACATTGTATAAGCATCTTGCATATAAAATTTCATGAATTTTGGAGATGATTTGATGGCTCAAATAAATTTTTAAAGTTGATACAAGTTGCTGTCCAGATTTTCCAGCAACACTGTGTTTTCAAAATAAATATTGAAAAACGTTTTCGAATGATTTTCTATGAGCCATCATGCTTCAATTCATTTATATATTGATTGTTAATCATGTTAGAATAGTTCTTTCATGAAAAATCGATCATATATGTTCACACTAAGTTTTTTAGAATTAACTAGCCTATTATCATATGTGCTAGAATTTTTCAATATGTTGAAAAATTGTAATCTTTTTAATACTTAGTGTTTTGAATTAATTAGCCCCATGTTACCAATGTTTTAGGGACTTAATAAGGTTGTTATTAAAATCCTAAAATGGTCGTGAAAGCCTCTCTAAGGGTTTTTCATAAAACCCAAAGTTTTGGTAACCCAGAAATTGTTTTAGGCAAAAGTTTAGAACTTGTTTCCTATTTCAATTTTTTCAAATATTAATTTTGATATTCCCATGATTTTATTATTGATAAAAACATGTTTTAAAGAGTTTAAAACAGTAGGGGATGATTAAAAATTAATTTTGATAATTTAATCAAATTAGGTTTCTATTTTAGTCTCTTGACTATAATAGTTTTCTATTTTGATTTTTCAAAGTTGTTTGAATTTTAAATAAGATTTAAAATGATGATGCCACTGTTTTAATGTAATTAAAACAATATAATATTCATGAGATGAATATTTAAAGGTTTATTGATTAATATTAATTACCATATATACATTGCTTATGCCTTATATTCTTGCAATATGTTTATTTATCAATGTGATTGTTAAAATGGGTTGATTATGGACTTAAGACCAAACTAATTGGATGTGATTGGCCGCATATGGATGTGATTTAGGGGCTGTTATTTATTTATTTAAATGGGTTATAATTTAATTGGGGCTTGCATGCCTCTTTGGTAATTGTAAATTTAAATGGGGCTTGCATGCCTCTTCACTCTATGTATTCTTTTTAATTTAAATGTAATTATCAAGAATGGAGGCTTGGAGCATGGAGAGGCACAAAAGGAGTATGGAGGACTATGGAGCTTATGGAAGACTTCATAGATGCATGTTTAGGGGTTTTCCATTTATTTTGCGATCACCATATTACCTCCCTATAGCCTTAAATAAAGTCCATAATCAATTCAAGAGCCTATTTATGTGATGAATGTTAAAGGCTCACTATGTTAATTATTATTTTATGTCTAGGGATTAAATGTAATATATGAGACTCCTCACTACTCATGACTTTAAAAGTTAAATGTTTTTAAAAGAGATAGTGGGAGCTTCTACTATTACATTTATAAAGACTAAAAATAGTAATAACATATTTATGTATGTGATGCATGTTATATGTATGTGATGCATGTTTAATTTAATATGATGAGACCTTAAATCCCCTCAAAGATTAATATTAAGTTGTTATGAATGAATATTAAGAATATTCTATCATAGCCTTCCATCATTGTAGATTAATTAGAACTCCTTGTTTGGATATGATGGCTGCAGATATGTAGGGGATTATTCACACATTTGGGTTCTAATTAACCTATTTAAATATGAGATATTATGAGATGACAAACTAATATAGATCAAGAAACTATTATGTGAGGTTTATATTAGTTTAACCATACTTATAAGGAATGATGGATATGACTTAATTAGTTTAAATAAATCAAGAAACTATTATGTGAGGTTTATTAAAACTAAAGGCGAAAGGATGATTGGGACTTGCTTAAGAAGCATTAGATGAAGAGTCATCTACTTATTAGGAATTAATGGACCAAGAAACTATTATGTGAGGTACCATTAATTCACAATGAGACTCCAATCCCCACTAGGAATTTATTAAATAAATTCCCAAATCCTATTCTGAGGGAGTATGGGATTTGATGAAATAGTGGGAGGTACCATTATACTTAAGACCCAGTAATAATGGACATATATTTGAATCAACTGATTTTCTGTTTTTATTTGTAGATCACCAATGGCTCACCTTAATCCCTTAACCAGAATTCTTGATAGCAACAGACTGACTGGACCTAATTTTATGGATTGGCTGAGGAATTTGAGAATAATTCTCAATTCCGATAAGATTGCCTATGTGCTTGATGAACCTAAGCCAGCATTCCTTCCTGATGGTGCATCAGAGGAAGAAAGAGACACTTTTAGAAAGTGGCAGGAGGATGACATGCAGGTTAGATGCTACATGCTAGCATCAATGACCAATGAGCTTCAGAAGCAGCATGACACAATGGATAGTGCTAAAGCAATTCTGATTCATCTGCAAGAGTTGTATGGTGAACAGAGTCGTTTGGCAAAGTATCAAGCCGCCAAAGATCTTTTTCGTTCCAAGATGCAAGAAAGGACATCTGTTAATGATCATGTGCTCAAGATGATCAGTCATATTGAGCAGCTTGCGAAGCTAGATATCATTTTAGATGCAGATTTCTCCACTGATATCATATTGTAATCTCTTCCTGATTCCTTTGCTAATGTAGTTATGAACTACCATATGAATGACTTGGTGAACTCTCTCTTTGATTTATTAAAATTACTTATTACTGCTGAGGGAACCATAAAGAAAGGCAAAGGAACCGTCATGGCTATAGATGGGGCTTCTACTTCTTCTAAATCTAAGCCTAATGGCAAGGGTAACAAGAAGAAGGGGAAGAAGAACAATCTAAAAGCTAAGTGAGGGGTTCAGAAAGGCAAAGGCAAATCTGATAAAACCAATTCAAAAGGAAAATGCTTCCATTGTGGCAAGACTGGGCATTGGAAGAGGAACTGCAGGGAGTACCTGGCTTCCATAAAGAACCAACCTTCAGAAGGTATGGCTGATGCTCTATTTATTGAAACTAACTTATCTGTTAGTTCTGCCTCTACTTGGGTTTTAGATTCTGGTGCAAGTTCACACATTTGTAACTCTATGCAGGATCTAAAGAGAAGCAGAAGGCTGAGTAAAGGAGAAGTTACCCTTCGAGTGGGAAATGGAGCAAGAGTTGCTGCATTAGCTATGGGGACTTGCTTCTTGACATTACCATCCGGAGATATTTTAGAATTAGCTGATTGTTTATTTATGCCTAAGATAATAAGGAACATTATTTCTATTTCTGCATTATGTAGAACTGGTTATAGTATTGTTTTTGGGAAAAACATTTGTTCCATTTCTCTAAATAATGATTTAGTAGCTACTGGCATTTATTTAAACGGTCTTTACTTCTTAAATATTAATGGTAATGTTAATTACATAGAGCAAAATGATAAGAATGTAAGAAATCTTAAGAGACCAAGAGATGATGAAATTCCAACATATATGTGGCATTGGAGACTAGGTCATATTAGTGAAGATAGGATTAACAAGTTGGTTCAGGATGGACAATTGGGTTCATTAGTATTCGTACCCTATCCAACTTGTGAATCTTGTCTCATGGGTAAAATGACCAAGTCACCCTTTACTGGTCACAGTGAAAGGGCTGCAGATATACTGAGTTTAATACATAGTGATGTATGTGGACCAATGAGCAAAGTAGCTAGAGGAGGTTTTTCTTATTTCATTACCTTTACTGATGATCATTCACGTAAAGGATATGTGTACTTAATGAAGTACAAATCTGAAGCTTTTGAAAAGTTCAAAGAATTCAGATATGAAGTAGAAAAACAAACTGGCAAGAGTATTAAAGCTCTTCGATCAGATCGAGGAGGTGAATACTTAACTACTGAGTTCTTGGATCATCTCAAGCTGGCTGGCATTCTATCACAGTTAACTCCTCCTAGAACACCACAGTTAAATGGTGTATCTGAGAGAAGGAATCGAACTTTATTAGATATGGTTCGATCCATGATGAGTTATACTGATTTACCTATCTCCTTTTGGGGATATGCCCTTGAAATGGCTGCATACTTATTAAATAGGGTTCCAACCAAGTCTGTCCCCAAAACCCCATATGAGATATGGCATGGGAAGAAACTAAGCCTTAATCATCTTAAGGTTTGGGGTTGTCCAGCATATGTTAAGAAACATAATGTGGATAAACTTGAATCAAGATCAGAAAAATGTTTGTTTGTGGGTTATCCCAAAGAATCATTGGGATATTACTTCTATCAACCTAATGAACAGAAAGTGTTTGTTAGTAAGTTTGCCACTTTTCTTGAAAAAGAGTTTATTCAAGAAGGAGGCAAAGGTAGAAAGATAGAACTTGAAGAGATTTCAGAAATTTCTGGCGAGCCACAAACATATCCTGACTCACCACCTATCCCTGTTGAGATAGACCCTGTTCCTATTGAGACAGAACCTAAAGATACACAACCTGTTCGTAGATCCACTAGGATATTGATTGCTCGCAATCATATGCTCTAATTTCATAATTGTAAGACCCAAATGCACGCTAACGAGGATGTAAATCGCTAGGTTTTGTTAAGATATTCATTTGTCTTGTTTCCTTGTGCATTATAGGTTTTTGGCGTTTTTGAAGCCCAAATTCACTCTCCGATGAAGCGCGACTCGCAGTCGAAGGTGGGGACAGCGTCGAGGAAGCATGGAGCATCAAGATGGGTTTTTCTGGGAATTTTTGGGTCATCTATCGATAGATGAATGTGCCTATCGATAGATGCCAGTCTCTGCATCTCAATAAAAAGCTGCTCGTGGATCATCTATCGATAGGTGGATCTCGCTATCGATAGATGCCGGCTTCTGTTTCGCAATTTGGAGATTTATTTCTTGAGCTATCGATAGGCAAAGGGAGGTATCGATACATGCCAGCCTCTGGACCTTTAATTTTGGAATTTGATTTATGATCTATCGATAGGCGTGGTCATGTATCGATAGATACCAGCTTCTGACTTCACATTCTCGGCCAAATTTCCAGCATCTATCGATAGCGGTTCTTGCATCTATCGATAGATGCCCCTCCAGTCCCAAGGCGATTCAGGGTTTCGCGTTCTCTATCGATAGGTGTTCATGCATCTATCGATAGAGATTCTTCAAGTTCGTTCTTCAGCAGCTGACCTTCGCAGCATCTATCGATAGGTGCCTTGCACGCTATCGATAGATGGCTGCCTGCTCCGTTTTTTATGCTAAGTATTTGTGTAATAATGTTGACTTTGAGGGATATTGTTGTCTTTTGCCTCTTTGACTTTTAGGGGAGTATTTAAGCTACTTTAAGAGGAGAGAGAGGGAGCTTTTTCTTTTGTCATTTTGCTCATAAAGTGAGCTTTTGTTTTCTAGTGTTTTCTTGGCACTTTCTAGGCATCCAATCACTACCCATCCTACTCCAAATAGGCCCAAGTTAGACTATGATGATGAGGAGCATCTACGGATCGCCGATCTACGTTATGGCCGGCTAGGTCACCCGGTTATGGGGTGAGGCAAGGATTTTTGGGTGAGGTTTTTAGTCACCATTTTGTAATTAATGTTATTTAACTTTGGGATACACTTGTATTTGTATGAGATAGTAATCACAGAAAACTAAAACATATTGATATATAAACGGTTAAAAGCACTAGGCTCTCAAATACAAGTGGTGCTTACTTTAATGAATGATTGAGTTAATGGTGGTTTGATCATTAGCATAGGTTATGCATTATCGTTCGATTATGATAATTTATGGCTTTTGATTAATCGTTATACACTTAATCATTCATATCATTTTGGTTAACTTATTCTTGTAGTCTAGGTTACCATTATCCCATGTTAAATAGCATTTCATATTACAATCGGTGGTTATTAACTTGCCCTAATCCGAACCGAACCCCATTACCTTTCTCCACTTTATCTTTTATTAATTACCCTAGTTCGTCTTTAATTTACTATTAGGACCTTAATCAACAACCAACCAATCACCTTTGAATCACAATCACTAGCGTAGCTTCTTATTTACTTTAAACTAGATTCAACCATATTCTCTGTGGACGACCCGCACTCACTCTAACTTGCGACTTGAGGTTAAATTTCCGTTGAGTGTGGTCCTATAAATACTTTTAAATCTTGGCGCATGGTGGGGAATTAACCTCCCTCACCGTGGTGCGACCAGATATCTGCACCACCTCAAAGATATGGCTATCTTCATGAGGTGGATAAGGAATTGTTCCTAGGTGATAATGAACACCCAGATGATCCTAATAACTATGAAGAGGCGATGTTAGACATCGATTCTAGAAGATGGCAAGAAGCCATGAAATCCGAAATGGATTCTATGTATTCCAACCAAGTCTGGACTTTAGTAGATCCACCACAAGGTATAGTACCTATTGGCTGCAAATGGATCTACAAAAGGAAAATAGGCTCGGATGGAAAGGTAGAGACCTACAAGGCAAGACTAGTGGCAAAATGTTACAAACAAAGACAAGGTATTGACTATGAAGAAACCTTTTCGCCAGTAGCTATGCTAAAATCCATTCGGATCTTGTTATCTATAGCTGCACACCATGACTATAAAATATGGCAGATGGATGTAAAGACTGCTTTCCTTAATGGAAACATTGAGGAAGACATTTATATGGAGCAGCCTGAAGGCTTTACATCTAGTGGTGATGACCACAAAGTGTGCAAGCTACAGAGGTCCATTTATGGACTTAAACAAGCTTCTAGAAGTTGGAACATCCGGTTTAATGAAGCAATCAAATCGTTTGGATTTCTTCAAAACATGGATGAACCTTGTGTGTACAAGAAGGTTAGTGGGAGTGCAATTTCTTTTCTTATTCTATATGTTAATGATATTCTACTCATTGGGAATGATGTAGGAATGTTATCAACAGTCAAGCTTTGGCTTTCACAAAACTTTTTCATGAAGGATTTGGGAGAAGCATCCTATATACTAGGTATAAAGGTCTATAGAGATAGATCTAGAAGGTTGCTTGGACTCTCCCAATCCATGTACATAGATAAAGTGTTGAAAAGGTTCAACATGGAGAATTCCAAGAGAGGTTTAATTCCTTTCAGACATGGAATTCATCTTTCTAGGGGCATGAGCCCCAAGACACCAGAGGAAAGAGATAACATGAGTAAGATTCCATATGCTTCGGCTATTGGAAGTCTTATGTATGCTATGCTATGTACACGACCTGATATCAGTCATGCTGTGAGTGTGACTAGTAGATATCAATCTAATCCAGGTTCAGAACACTGGATTGCAGTCAAGAATATCCTTAAGTACTTAAGAAGGACTAAGGATTTAATTCTTGTCTATGGAGGAGGAGAGCTAACAATTGATGGTTATACTGATTCAGATTTTCAATCAGATATTGATGATAGAAAATCTACTTTTGGATATATCTTCACCTTAAATGGTGGAGTAGTTAGTTGGAAGAGTTGTAAGCAAAGTACTACAGCGGATTCCACTACTGAGGCTGAGTACATTGCAGCATCTGAAGCTGCCAAGGAAGCTGTTTGGATTAGGAAGTTCGTCTCTGAACTTGGAGTTGTTCCTACCATTGAGTCACCTATATCTTTATATTGTGACAACAATGGAGCTATTGCGCAAGCAAAGGAACTAAGGTCTCATCAGAAGTCCAAACACATCGAGCGGCGATATCACATAATCAGAGAGATTATTGCTAGAGATGACATCTGCATTCAGAAGATCGCATCTGCGGATAACGTAGCAGACCCATTCACTAAGGCACTGACTCTTCAGAGTCTTGATCGACATCTTGAGAAGATGGGTATGAGATACATGGGCGATTGGCTTTAGTGCAAGTGGGAGATTGTTAGTAATATGCCCTAATAGCCAATCTCACTGGTGTAATTTAGGACATAAAGTTGATTTATGTATTATTATTATTCATTAATAATATGGGCTTTTGATTATCATGTATTCTTCTGTTATTATATTCATGATAAGTCCTTAGAAGGAATGTCAATATAAGATCTCAAGAGTTGAGATTAGGAGACTTATATTGTTAAAGATTTCTTTCTTAGATATTCCTAGTCATAGGATTATTTATTGGGCATTAATAATCCGGATAGACTAGCACAGGTTATGTCTGCTCAATATGGAGAATGACTAGTCTCAAGTCATTTGTGTAGTGACACTAGGACAAACCTGTGGGTGCTTGTTTGAGAACAAGTACACTGAATGTGATCATTGATTGAGTTTGTTGAATGGAGTTTTACTTACATGTCAAACAACAACTCAAGGGTTACAATGATGCAAGTGATCCTTAGACCTGAGGCACCATAGATCCTATGTTAGGGATATTAGGGTTTGACAATACAATGTACATATCCTAACCATGGAATTTGTGTATGTACTCATTGGCCCTAGTATACCTGTCATGGGGACATATGAGTGTACAACAAGGAATCTATCACTCTCAGTAAAGAGAGGGAATGCCTCGTATTATTTTCAAAGATATAATTCATATAAGTCTTTGGCCAAAGCAGTTGGGAATAAGAAAACTGTTTCTTGAGTATCCCAAGGTTGAATTTATATTTTGAGAATCACATACAAAATGTTAAATTAGGGTTTGACATATTATCCAATACCCAAGTAATTTAACTAAGGCATTGTTTGATGGAAGGATCGAATTGTATCTTAAATTGTAACTGAAGGGTTCACTGTGTTATGATTAACCTTCACACAACCTAGGGTGTGTCTTGACATATTGCTAGATGTCACTCAGGACTAGTAGAAGCCAAAGAGAAATTGATTTCTCAAAAAGGAAATTAGAAGAGTTCTAATTTGAACCTTAAATAAAAGTAGTTTTATTTGAAGGATAATTTATTATCCTAATTCCTACTACTAGGTTGTTGTGAACCTAAGAGGTCACACACATATAGTTGGTAGCTTCATTTAAAGAAGAAGAGAGATTAATATGCAAATATTAATTAACTAGAATTTCAAGTTTTTGAAATTTGAAATTTGAAATTTGAAATTTGAAATTTGAATTTTGAATTTTGAATTTTTTGAAATTTGAAATTTTGAAATTTGAAATTTGAATTTTGAAATTTGAAATTTGAATTTTGAAATTTGAATTTTGAAATTTTGAATTTTGAAATTGTCATGAGATGACAAGATAATTAAAGATTTCAAATAGTTAATTGAATTTCAAGTTAGTTGAAATTTAAATTTGAAATGGTTTCAAATTATAGATAAGATAACAAATTATCTAAGATTGCATTCATATTTTGAATTTGATTTATTTCAAATTTGAAATATTGTTACTATCTACCTATATGTGAGCTAGCACTCATCATATAGATAGGAACTAAAGGGGTGGCCGGCCATACTAACAAGAAGAGGTTCAAAAGTGTTTTGAATTATTCTCTAGCCATCTTCTCTCTCTCTCTCATCTCTTGAAGCTTGCAACTAGTGTGGATTACTCTTGGAGGCTCTCAAGTTAGGGGCTGCACCTTCATTAATCCTACTCTTAAGGCTTTCAATGTAAGTTATTTATATTGTTTTATTTATTGATTATATAGCTTATACAATCATCATGTGATCTTGGTTCACATTCCATGGAGAAAATTTTTTATTCCGCACGTTCCCATGGGATTCTTTCAGTGGTATCAGAGCCGATCATGATTTGGTATTGTATAAGCTATTCTATGGTGAATTTAATATTGTTTAAACCTAAGTGGCTGGGATTTATAATCCCAAACCCTAACCTTGGGACGGCCATCTTAAAGGCTACTATGGTTTTGGTTTTCTTCGTCTCTTCTCTCTTTGTTTTATTTTGATTTTAATCAAGAGTTGATTATAGTTCTTTATTGTCATGTTATTTTAATTTAACATCATAATAAACATGTTTGAGAAACATGATAATCAAAATAAATAAAGGAGTTTTTCGAAATCCCCAAGAAAGAGAATGGTGACTACTAGTTTTTTCAAAAACTGGGTTTTGTGTAAAATGGGTTTTCAGGTTTTGTTAAATCTGAAACAATAGGGGCTGGTTTTGGATGATCCATGACCATAGATGTTTAGTACATTGTATAAGCATCTTGCATATAAAATTTCATGAATTTTGGAGATGATTTGATGGCTCAAATAAATTTTTAAAGTTGATACAAGTTGCTGTCCAGATTTTCCAGCAACACTGTGTTTTCAAAATAAATATTGAAAAACGTTTTCGAATGATTTTCTATGAGCCATCATGCTTCAATTCATTTATATATTGATTGTTAATCATGTTAGAATAGTTCTTTCATGAAAAATCGATCATATATGTTCACACTAAGTTTTTTAGAATTAACTAGCCTATTATCATATGTGCTAGAATTTTTCAATATGTTGAAAAATTGTAATCTTTTTAATACTTAGTGTTTTGAATTAATTAGCCCCATGTTACCAATGTTTTAGGGACTTAATAAGGTTGTTATTAAAATCCTAAAATGGTCGTGAAAGCCTCTCTAAGGGTTTTTCATAAAACCCAAAGTTTTGGTAACCCAGAAATTGTTTTAGGCAAAAGTTTAGAACTTGTTTCCTATTTCAATTTTTTCAAATATTAATTTTGATATTCCCATGATTTTATTATTGATAAAAACATGTTTTAAAGAGTTTAAAACAGTAGGGGATGATTAAAAATTAATTTTGATAATTTAATCAAATTAGGTTTCTATTTTAGTCTCTTGACTATAATAGTTTTCTATTTTGATTTTTCAAAGTTGTTTGAATTTTAAATAAGATTTAAAATGATGATGCCACTGTTTTAATGTAATTAAAACAATATAATATTCATGAGATGAATATTTAAAGGTTTATTGATTAATATTAATTACCATATATACATTGCTTATGCCTTATATTCTTGCAATATGTTTATTTATCAATGTGATTGTTAAAATGGGTTGATTATGGACTTAAGACCAAACTAATTGGATGTGATTGGCCGCATATGGATGTGATTTAGGGGCTGTTATTTATTTATTTAAATGGGTTATAATTTAATTGGGGCTTGCATGCCTCTTTGGTAATTGTAAATTTAAATGGGGCTTGCATGCCTCTTCACTCTATGTATTCTTTTTAATTTAAATGTAATTATCAAGAATGGAGGCTTGGAGCATGGAGAGGCACAAAAGGAGTATGGAGGACTATGGAGCTTATGGAAGACTTCATAGATGCATGTTTAGGGGTTTTCCATTTATTTTGCGATCACCATATTACCTCCCTATAGCCTTAAATAAAGTCCATAATCAATTCAAGAGCCTATTTATGTGATGAATGTTAAAGGCTCACTATGTTAATTATTATTTTATGTCTAGGGATTAAATGTAATATATGAGACTCCTCACTACTCATGACTTTAAAAGTTAAATGTTTTTAAAAGAGATAGTGGGAGCTTCTACTATTACATTTATAAAGACTAAAAATAGTAATAACATATTTATGTATGTGATGCATGTTATATGTATGTGATGCATGTTTAATTTAATATGATGAGACCTTAAATCCCCTCAAAGATTAATATTAAGTTGTTATGAA
>JAESVK010062018.1:0-15245 GCA_017140935.1 Hamamelis virginiana
TTGTTTAGATAGACTTTCACTCAACTTTTCAAACTGTAGTGACAAGACTTCGGTCATACGGTTAGGTATGTCCAGAATGGCCTTATACATATCATTTTGACTAATTTCTAACATAGAGTTTTCCTCCTCTTGAGAACCATCCGAAGATGTCCCATGACTTTCATTCGGATTAGTCATTGATCTTGTAACAGGTCTATTAGTCATTCAACACAAAGTGGTCCCACCGGGCGTGCCAAAAAGGTGTTCCCGGTGTAAATGCTGCGGTCTTGAGACCTCTGGTGTAAGGTCTTGATGCGCGGGCGTGCCAGGGCTCGGAAAGCCCAAAGACCGTGTGAACACGACCTCTAGCACCTTCTAGGCCGAGAATCCAAGAAAAGGTCTTAGATGCCTAGTCGGTCACTTTGAAATTAAAATGGGAATCAGGCGATTGACGAAAATCAGAGGTTAATCCTCTTGGGTTCTAGTGTTAACGAATCTAAAAGACTGAGAAATAATGACTTAATGAAAGAAAATAGATTAGAAATAAAAAGATTCATTGACTGAAGTTAAACTAAATGGAATTGAAATGACAAAAGAAATATTTACATTACATGGATGAACTAGATGGGAAATGAACTCCATTGCTAATTGAAATAAAGCTTAGACTTATGATATTAGAAATTAAAAGATGGAAATACCAACTAACCGAAGACAAAATGATGAACTACTACTGCTTGAATTGAAAACAAACTGCTACTGCTACTGGGACGACGAATCACTGCTGGAAGATTAATGAAAACTGCTACGAAAATGCTGCTGGAACGATAAACTGCTGCTGGAAATTTGATTAAAAATTAGAATACTTTGCCATGGGCTGATTGGGGTTGACGTTGTGTGTGTTCACCTGCTGCTGTTGTATCATATTTATAGCAGTTTGGGCTGTTAACTGCCGTAGCCCATCTCTTCCATCTTCCTTATTTGATGGCCCATGATCCCATTATGCCAATTTCCAGAAACTGCTTAGCACTACTTCAGCCCACTTCCTCCAAGCTTAACTGTTTTGTGCCTCACATCAAGCTGCCACGTGGCTAAATCTCTCCATATTCTAAAAGCTTACATGGCATCATCTTATTCAATTTCTGTATGCCTACGTGGCAATTTCTATAATGCCTACATGGCATTTTTTTACAGTAAACACTTTGCCCCCCTATTTGGAGTTTGATTAAAAAATTGAATTCCAAATATGTTCAGATAAGCTCTAACGCCTTTTCAAATTATCTCACGAAATCCCACAAAATCTGTCGTTTGTTATTATCACTTTTTATGGGAAATCAAATCTTCATTAATACCGGGGCTACTCTGATTTGACTTGAACTAGCTGCTGTCTTCTCAACTTTTCATTTTCCTTTTCTTCCTTCGTCTTCTTCTTGTTCACCGTATCTTCAAACCATGTCTACCCATATCTCCAATCCGCCATCACCAGACTCTGAGAAGTTTTCCGATGATCTTAGGGAGCAACTTGATCCGGTGATCAACAGTCAGGTAATCTCTTCCAACATTATTGGTCCTTTCTTTCAGTGCCCTTCTATTCCTGAGCTTTTGCATTCTTATTACCCTTTATTTGTAAATGAAAGTTTGCTCTTAGAATCCAAAGGTCTAAACTGGTCTGAATGGGGAAAAACCCAAAGAACTTGGCCAAAACCTAGTTCTGATTGGAAGACCTGGGTCGATAAACTTGAACCCCAGTTTGGACCTCTTTGGAAAGACCTAGGAATTTATCACCACATCATGTTGAGTACGAACACTATTCCAATGGATAAAAACCTTTTGGCTGCTGCATCTTGTTTTTGGAGTCGGTCTCTTAATGCCTTTCTTTTCCCTTGTGGCCCCATGTCTCCCACTATTCTGGATGTATGTGCGTTGACGGGCCTTCCACCAATCGGAGATCTCCCTTCTGCCATTTATGATCCTGAGTCAAACTTGGATTTTTCTTTCTCTAATGTTACTTCTTCCTGGACTGTGTATCAAAAGTCTGAGTATCAACCCAACACTTTTTCTCCCAACATATCTCAGCAAGAACATTGTGCTTTTCTGTTGATGTGGTTGTGTCGATTTGTCCTATGTGTTTCTGCTGGACAAATGACACAAGAGTATCATCGGATTGCCATAGCCTTAGCATCAGGCCGAAAGCTGGCCTTAGCTCCTTTTGTCTTGTCTCATCTGTATAGAGGTCTTGCAGAAATTTGTAAAAGGTCTTTATGCATAACTGGAGGTCCTCTTTGGTTGTTGCAATTGTGGTTCTTTGAATATTTCCCAGACCTTTTTCAGTGTACAGTCATTTCAGAGGCCTACCCAACTTATGGTTTTAAGTGGGTAAGGCCTTATTTTGAGCCAAAATCCTTTTCTGAGTATATTACCTTTTTCTGGAAGATTTCCTTTGACCGCTCTGATTCTTTATTCTTTCCTTTTGGCTGTCGCCAATATGGTTCTCCATGGTTCACCCTTCAGCCCCCTTTTGTCGGTCTTCATATCATTGAACAGAAATTGATATGGGCTTCCTACCTTGTTGGTAGAGAACTCCATTATGGGGGCAATTTTGATCCTAGAAATAAGAAAATAGGAATAGAGTATTACTCTCCTAATCTTTTCAGTAGACAGTTTGGGTTTACTCAAGGCCTTCCTGCTCCACCATTTTTGTATCCTGTGAACTGTCCTCCTCACTCACGGAGAATTTATGATCAAGGTGATAAGTTGAGAGAGATGAACTCCACTTACCTGGACAATTTAAAAGATTTTCTTCTTCCCCATCTCCCAAATAAGCCCTCAACCACTTTGTCTTTTAAACTTTGGTGGCTCGATTGCTTCAAAAGGGTGTCTAACCACAGTCTCCACATTTTACTTGACCGATTGTCTAAGGCCTTAGAGCCAATCTCTGGCAGTGACAAGCCCACAAAGCCTCCTAAAGTTAAAAGAACAGGAAAAACAGGTAATCTTCTCCACTTGTTTCTTAATTTCCCAAAAAGGAATACCTCTTCTTATACTCTTCTTGTTTCAGGTGTAGCAGCTTCTGTTGGTTTGCCTTCTGCCACCATTCCCAGTACTGATCCTCCAAAAGAACTCCCAAAGAGGAAAAAATCAACCCCTAAACCTGGGCATGGTCCCCGTAGGTCATCTAATAGATTAAAGTCTTCATCAAGATCTTCTCCTAGCTCAGGTAGCACTGTCCCCGTTGATATTTCTGATGATGAAGGTTCTAAAGGTGGCGGTCTTGAAGTGAAAGTAGAGAGTCCGCCTACCAAAAGATCCAAAACCTCTGGTAGTCCCTTTCCTTCTCCCACTGCAAGCCCTTTACTAATGGAAAAAAATTCCACGGCCACATCTACCATGTTCAATCCCCCAAATATCATATATTCTGATATCCCAGATGATCTCGAGGCTTGGACAGCCTCTCTTGATTCAATTTCAATGCAGACCGAAAATCCCTTCGTTTCTTCTTCAGTTGAGACACCTTTTGAGATGCCTCATGAGGCTAAAATTCTGACTGTGAAGGCCCAGTTTCTTGAGATCTATCGAGCTCCTCTTTCTAGTATCTCTTTTGAGATGGCTCGCGATCTTCAAGAGCATTTCGTTTTTCTAAAAGGAATCCCCAGCTTGGGCTCCACTGTAAGCTCATTGGAAAATCATGTCACCCAACTCCCAGATCTTGTAAGGGAATTTCAAGACAGCTACGCAGAGAGACGTGCTTGTGAGGCGCTACTCAAACGTAGACAAGATCTTAAGGTCTCCATTGATAATCTGGTACCTTCTATCATTAAGTCTCGGACTGCTCGTGACTCTGAACAAAGGAAGCTGTCTGATCTTGTTGCTGAGACTGATGATCTTCGCAAACAGATTGCTGACCTTCAAGCTGCTCTGGTTGTTAAAGAAGGTGAAGTTTCTGCTCAAAAGATTGTTGTTCAGAAAACTCAACAAATGGTAGCTGATGGCTGGAAGAATGTGGAGAAGATGGGTCTTGAATACAAAGCCTCTGCATCCAACGTGCTCACTTGGGAATCAAAGGCGAGAGATGCAAAATACAAGGAGTCTGAGGTGATGACCATATGGAGCAGGATTCCAAATGTCAACTTCTAAGTTAGGCCGTTTTAAACAATTATTTTGAGGTTCTTGGATAATTTCATTTCTCCTTTCCTTTCTTTATGCATTTTGAACAATTGTCTAGCACTGTTTATTTTGGAAAGGTCTTAAATGGCCTTAAATTGCTCTATGACTAAGGTTTTTGGTTCTGAACGGTCTCCCATAAGGTAGGATAATACCTTTTAAGAAACCGTCCATTGATGGACTTTATAACATTTCCTGTAGACAACTCTTGGATAGAATATACCCCACCAGGTATTACTTTTAGTATTTTAAACGGTCCTTCCCAATTTGGGGACCACTTTCCAAACCTAGGATCTTTAGTCCCCAAAGGTAAGTCAACTTTCCATACTATATCATCAACTGAGAAGGCCTTATATTTTACCTTTTTATTATAGGCCTTTGCTATTTTCTTTTTCTGGACCTCTATAAAATTTAAGGCCCTAAGTCTTTCTTCTGTCAAATTTTCTAACTCTAACAACATAGCTTCATTATACTCTGCTGGTAGTAAATCATTTTGAAAAGCTATTCTCATTGAAGGTATTGTGACCTCCATTGGCAAAACGACATCATGACCAAAGGTCAATGCATAAGGAGTAGTTTTTATGCTTTCCTTATAAGATGTCCTATAAGCCCATAAGACTTCAGATAATTGTGTATGCCATTGCCTTGGATTATCATCTAACATCTTACTCAAAATTTGTTTAATAGTTTTATTTACGGCCTCAACTTGTCCATTGGCCTGTGCGTAATATGGAGTAGAATTAGTAAGTTTAATTCCATACTCTCTAGCAAAGGCCTTCATCTGGTCTCCCATA
Source organism: Hamamelis virginiana (assembly GCA_017140935.1). NCBI lineage: Eukaryota > Viridiplantae > Streptophyta > Magnoliopsida > Saxifragales > Hamamelidaceae > Hamamelis > Hamamelis virginiana. Next base: position 4,932 of record JAESVK010062018.1, read on the forward strand.
AAGGCCTTAGCTTGATCAGTATTAATGGTCTCAGGCAGTCCAAACCTATGAATAATATGTTCTTTGATAAATCCTATCACAGCATTTTGGTCTACTATTTTCATCGGTTTTGCCTCAGTCCATTTAGAAAAATAATCCGTGGCCACTATAATAAAGCAGTGCAAATTAGAGGAAGGAGGATATATTTTACCAATAACATCGATGGCCCAACCTCTAAAAGGCCATGGTTTTATAATATAATTTAAATCAGTGGAAGGTATATGTTGGATTTGGCCATGCTTTTGACAAGACTCACAACCTTTAGCAAATTTAATACAATCTCCTAAAACTGTAGGCCAGTAATATCCATACCTCCAAACGAGCCACCTCATTTTGATGCCAGCCTGGTGAGCTCCACAAATACCTTCATGAATTTCCCCCATTAACAGTAAGGCCTCAGAATCATTAACACATTTCAACAAAAGGCCTTCTTCTGTTTTCCTAAAAAGTTCTCCTGCATATATCACAAAATGAATAGCAAGCATTTTAATTTTTTTATCACAAGGCATACCTGGGTTAGTTAGCCTCCTTATTATTGGTTCCCTCCAATATTGTTGGCTTTCTTCAATATCATGTATTTCAAAATTTACTTCCCTGGTTTTGATAGAAGGTAATGCTTTCTTTTCTACCACCACGTTCCTTTTTGTTTGTCCTCCAGTGAGTTTAAGACCTGAAGCTAGCTGTGCTAACTCATTCGCATCTTCATTTTCTTCTCTTGGTTTATGTATCAAAACCACATCATCAAATGAATCAAGTAATTGGGAAGCAATAGAAAAGTATGGTAACAAAGCCCAACTATTACATTTGAATTTGCCAGCTAATTGATTCAAAATCAATTGTGAATCTCCAATAACTTCTACTGTTTTCACACCCATCTCATGCAATATTTCAAGGCCTATAATTAAGGCCTCATATTCGGCTTGATTGTTACTACATTCAAAATCGAATTGATAGGCATGTTCATATTTAACAACATTTGGAGATGTAATAACTATGCCAGCCCCGGACTTTCTTTCAGTCCTTGATCCATCAAATTCTAGTTTCCATGCCACGTGTTCTATCATCCCCAAATCTACCTCCACTTCTTTTATGACATCATTTGGATGGTCTGCTAAAAAGTCAGCACGGACTTGGCCTTTCACTGCTTTCTGTGGCATATATTTTATTGCATAACCTGATATAGCAAATGCCCATCTTCCAATCCTACTTCTAGAAATAGGTCTTGATAGCATATACTTTACTAAATCGGTTTTGGATATAACGTACACAGTATTTGACATAAAGTAACGTTTAAGTTTATCCGCAGTATAAAACAAAGAAAGACAAGCTTTTTCTATTGGAGAATATCTTTGTTCAGTACATGTAAAGGTCTTACTTAAATAATAAACGGCCTGTTCATGGCCTTGTTCATTTACTTGTGCTAACATTGCACCCAGAGACCTCTCTGCAGTTGACAAATAAAGCCTCAAACTCTTATGTGGTACTGGAGGGATTAAAACTGGAGGCTTCGTAAGATATTCCTTAATTTGGTCTAAGGCCTTTTGATGCTCGGCCTCCCATTTAAACTCCTCGCAGGCCTTGAGCTTTAACAAAGGTGAGAAAATAGAAGTTCTTCCTGAAAGATTAGATATAAACCGATGCAGAAAATTAATTTGACCCATAAACTTCTGTAATTCATTCTTATTCATAGGTGGTTTAACTTCCCTAATGGCCTTTGACTTATTTTTATCCACCTCTATGCCTCTTTGGTGAACTAAAAACCCAAGAAAGTTTCCAGCCCTAACTCCAAAGGCACATTTTGCTGGGTTCATCTTCAGTTTATATTTTCTCATTCTTTCGAAGGCCATTTTGAGATCTTTCAAATGATCAAGGTCTTCTTTTGATTTAACTACTATGTCATCAATATAGACCTCGACGGATTTTCCTATTAAATCATGGAAAATAACATTCATTGCCTGCTGATATGTAGCTCCAGCATTAATAAGGCCAAATGGCATTTTTACCCATGCATACATTCCTATGGCTCCTGGACATATAAAGGCCGTTTTATGAACGTCCTCTTCACTTATAAAGATCTGATTATAACCAGAGTGGCCGTCCATAAAAGATAAGATCTTATGGCTGGCTGCTCTGTTAACTAATAAATCAGCTACATGCATAGGGTATTCATCCTTAGGGGTTGCGAGATTCAAATTTCTAAAATCTATACATACCCTAAGTTTGCCATTTTTCTTAACCACTGGAACAATATTTGAAACCCACTCAGCGTACCTTATTGGTTTGATGAAACCAGCTTTCAGCAGCCTCTCTATTTCCTCTTTGATCTTCATGGTTACTTCCAAGGTCATCCTCCTTGGTGGTTGCTTGAAAGGCTTGAATCCAGGCTTTGTTGGCAAACGATGCTCCACCAATTTTCTGTCTAGGCCTGGCATTTCGTGATAATCCCAAGCGAAACAATCTTGGAATTCTTTAAGAAGTTTGATGATCTCTTCCTTAGTGTCTTTTTCCAAAAGGCCGCTCACAAAGGTTGGCCTTCTATTTTGGTCATCCCCCAAATTAATTTCTTCTAGTGGATTTTGGACCTCTGCTCTGAGGTCTTGTTGTTGTGCAGGTTCCACTTCAAGATCTTTCAAACCGAAACTGTCTTCTTTCATGACTTCAGCATCTTCTTCTAGTATACATTCAGCCTCTGATATTTCGCATAGGCTTTCCCCTTTGTTATATACCAACAGTTTATTGAAAAGGTCTCGAATTAAACCTTTTCGTTGATCTTCAAATGGTCTGCAATTCATGGGATCTCTTCTATACTGCAGCTTGACAACGGCTGGTCAAGTAAAATCGCCCCAGGCCTTGTTGTCTCTTGTATCACTCTTTCCACCGCTCTTTTTGAGAAAAGGTCAATTGCTGTGGTCATTTCTTTGGGTTTCCCTTCTTTGTCAGTACCTATGAATTTGATTGGACCCACGTCTCCCCATATAGATGAGCTTCTGCCGCATTGGATCCTGCAATAAAAGGTCTCTGGTCTGCCCATACTACTTCTACTTTGCTGCCGTTCCATAAGATTAAGAACTGATGCAGAGATGAGGGAACTGGTCACACCACGGTGAGGGAGGTTAATTCCCCACCATGCGCCAAGATTTAATTGTATTTATAGGACCACACTCAACGGAAATTTAACCTCAAGTCGCAAGTTAGAGTGAGTGCGGGTCGTCCACAGAGAATATGGTTGAATTAAGTTTAAAGTAAATAAGAAGCTATGCTAGGGATTGCGATTCAAAGGTGATTGATTGGTTGTTGATTAAGGTCCTAATGAGAAATTAAAGACGCGCTAGATTAATTTAAAATAAGATAAAGTGGAGAAAGGTAATGGGGATTGGTTCGGATTAGGGCAAGTCAATAATCACCGATTGTAATGTGAAATGCTATTTAACATGGGATAATGGTAACCTAGACTACAAGAATAAGTTGACCAAAATGATATGAATGATTAAGTGTATAACGATTAATCAAAAGCCATAAACTATCAGAATCGAACGATAATGCATAACCTATGCTAGTGATCAAACCACCATTAACTCAATCATTCATTAAAGTAAGCACCACTTGTATTTGTATGAAATAGTAATCACAGAAAACTAAAACATATTGAGATAAAAACGGTTTAAAGCACTAGGCTCTCAAATACAAGTCTATCCCAAAGTTAAATAACATTAATTACAAAATGGTGACTAAAAACCTCACCCAAAAATCCTTGCCTCACCCCATCACCGAGTGACCTAGCCGGCCATAACGTAGATCGGCGATCCGTAGATGCTCCTCATCATCATAGTCAAACTTGGGCCTATTTGGAGTAAGATGGATGGTGATTGGCTACCTAGAAAGTGCCAAGAAAAGCACTAGAAACCAAAACCCTACTTTATGAGCAACAAGACAAAAGACAAGCTTGCTCTCTCTCCTCTTAAAGTAGCATTTATACTCCATAAAAGTCAAGGAGCAAAAAGACCATTGTATCCCTCAAATTCCACATTATTACAATAAAACTTAGCATAAAAAACGGAGCAGGCAGCCATCTATCGATAGCGTGCAGGGCACCTATCGATAGATGCTGCGAAGGTCAGCTGCGAATGAACATCCTCGAAGAATCTCTATCGATAGGTGTATGAACAGCTATCGATAGAGAATGCGGAAACAGGAATCGCCTTGGAACTGGAAGGGCATCTATCGATAGATGCAAGAACCGCTATCGATAGATGCTGGAAATGAGGCCGAGAATGAGAAGTCAGAAGCTGGTATCTATCGATATATAGCCACACCTATCGATAGCTCACAAATCAAATTCCAAAATTGAAGGTCCAGAGGCTGGCATATATCGATACCTCTCCTTTGCCTATCGATAGCTCAAGAAATCAATTTCCAAATTGCGAAACAGAAGCCGGCATCTATCGATAGCGCGATCCACCTATCGATAGATGATCCTCGAGAAGCTTTTTATTGAGATGCAGTGACTGGCATCTATCGATAGGCCAAATCATCTATCGATAGATGACCCAAAATTCTCCAAAAAATGCCCAGCTTGGTGCTCAATGCCTCCTCGACGCTGTCCCAACCTTCGACTGCGAGTCGCGCTTCATCGGAAAGCGAATTTGGGCTTCAAAATGCCAAAAACCTACATTACACACGAAAACAACATAAATGAATTATCTAAACAAAACCTATCGAATTATACCATCATTAGCGTGCATTTAGGTCTAACGACTATGAAATTAGAGCATATGATTGCGAGCAATCAGGAACGCACCAATTGGAATGAATCCAATCCTTGCCAAAAAGTGCATTATACGATGCAGTCGAATCTACCACAAAAAATGCAGATAAACATTCCCTGTTTCCAACCGCTAAGACCACTGGGAGAACTCCCTTGGTCTTTGTAACTCCACCAGAAAAATTTGCAACTGTCACATCTGTAGGTATAAGATCTGATTCTGTCTTACCAAGCTTTTTCAAACTTGTACTTGGAAGAATGTTGACAGCTGCTCCGTTATCCACCAAAACCCTCTGCATAGGTCTCCCATCCATATGAACATTGATGAAAAGAGGCCTTAGGTGTTGAGTCATTTTCTCTGATGGTTTTTCAAACACTATATTCTCTGACCTTTCTATTTCTCCATCCTCGTTGACCATTTCCACTTCTTCAATGACCAATGATGTACCCTTTGGCCTATGTTCTTCTTTCTCAATTTTGATGGGTTCCTCATCTTCTCTTGCTTGAAAGATTAATGGCAAAGTAAATGCCATGTTGCAACCCATCACTGGTGGAAGACTTCCAAATTGTAGTGACAAATTGTCTTCATCACTGTCTAGCTTTAAACTTGTGTCGTCTTCATCATCCACCATAAGATCTTCTTGATTTTCCGGTTGTCTGATTGTCTCGCCCGATTGTGAGGAAAGACCTTGATCTTTATTAGTTGTTAAACCAAAAGATCTGTCTTCTATCTCTTCAAGTGTCAAAATGATCCCTTTTGTAACTGTTTTCATCTCCACATTGTCGCCTTTTGAGACCTCTCGAACTTTCCTGTGGTCTCCATTAACAGTTACAGTTAGATTTTTACGTACCTCACTTGTGCCAGAATTTGAAGATGTTTGAAAAGATTTTCTGTACTCTGCCCTTCTTCTTTGAAACCTCCTCTTTTGCGTCCTGGTAAAAGGACATGGGAACTTAGGGTGTTCCAACCTGGTCCATACTCCTTCCCTAGTTAAAGGAGGTCTAATCATTCTCGATCCTTGGTTGGTAACAAATCCCTGAGACCTCTGTACTGGAACTTTTGGTACCCATCTTTTCTGGACACGAGGAAAGTCGTGGTGTCCTTGAGATCTCTGAAAATGATAAGGCCTCATGAAAGGCCTTGGACGAGTTTCTAGATTCAGAGAGTTGTGGCAGTTGCAACAAATCTGAGGTCTGGTAGGTTTTGGAATGAAGGGAACTCTTGGAGATTGAAAGTTCCAAGGTCTCTCGTTCCTGAACCAACGTTGCTGGAAATGTGGGAGATTTCTCGAATAATGATTTTGCACTTGGTTCCTCGACAAAGATCTTAAATCAGTTGAAGCTACGACAATCTCAGCTATTGGGAACGGATCAGTGTCTACTGCCATGGCTTCTTTGTCCTTCTCTGGGAATCTTAAAAGGCCTTTGTCAATGCAATCCTGTATTACATGTCGGAAAACAACACAATTGTTAGTATCATGAGACCTTATCGCATGCCATTTACAGAAATCCCCGGTTTTACGACCAGGAAGTTTATGGCCATCTAAAAGCCTGATAAATTTTCCGGTCAATAAGTGATCAAATATCTCAGATGCTTTTGATAAATCGAATGAAAATTTCCATTTAACACCCATGAGATTTTTCCTAACTTTTGGGTCATTTGGGGCCTCCATATCTTTTTTCTTTAAGGCCTGACAAACAAAAGGTTTCCTAGCAATAACCTCAGCCAAATCTACTTCAAAATTCGGGTCATGATAATATGTCCCAAACGAAGAGGCTTTTCTCTGATCTTCTTCCCTCAAAAGCCTCTCATATCTAGACGCTCTAGCAGATAATTCGAAAAGGTCTTCGAAGTCCATGCCTTCGAATTTCTTTCGTAATTCTAGTTCAAGGCCATTTTGAGCGAGTTTGACAAACTCTTGCTCGGGTAAGTAGACAGTGCATCTATTTCTGGCCTTTTTAAACCTTGATATGTATTGTTCTGCACTCTCACCTGATAACTGTCTAAACTTAGACAAATCGGCCATTGTTATTTCAGGTTCAGACCTATAGAATTGCATATGAAAACGCTCTTCCATTTGCCTCCAATTTAGAATTGAATTTGGAGGAAGACTTATATACCAAGTGAAAGCTGTTCCAGTTAAAGAATTGCCGAAAAGTCTCAATTTTAAGTTATCATTGGCCGAGACCTCACCACGCTATATGGTAAAACGGCCAATGTGCTCAATAGTGGACTGACCACCTTCCCCTGAAAACAAAGTGAATTCAAGTACCTTATAACCTCTAGGAAAGTCATTGCACTGGTCTATCCATTCAGGATATGGCTTTCTGTATAAAGGCCTTACAATTCTTCTTTGATTGCCTGTAGCAAGGCATTCTTAGACTATGTTAACAATGTCATTACGGTCAGGTGTATTACCTCTATTAATATTTTCTAAAGGTCTTTCAGAGGTAAATGTCGGATTTTGAAAAATCTCGTAAGGCCTCCCACCAGCAATGTTATTAAACGTACGTCCATTTTGCCCTCCGGGTATTTGGTTCGTAAAGTCATTCATGTTAGTGGGTCTAGGTCTAAAGTCATCATCAGTCAAAGTATTTAGACCTTGATTTCCTCTTGTGTTTTGCCCCCCGGGCGTATTAATAAACAAAGGTTGTTTACCAATATTTTTTGACCCACAATCAGGCCCTAGATGAGGCCTTCTGGTTGCAGTGTGTGATCCTTCAAAGTTTGAACGATCAAGTTGGCCATTTCTCAAAGGAGGTGGAACATATGGCCTTTCATCCTCAATAGGATTGTTCGTTGATGGGATAGGAGTGGATGAAGCGAGTTTAAAACCTTGGTTGCTAGACTCACCTTTCTCTGTTACATTTATTCCTGATTTTGAGGCTTTTTCTGCTGAAACATGAATTTTAAAAGCCTCTTGATCATTTGAACCACATGGTCGACTATTATCCCCCACTGTTTTCTTCATAAGACTTGTCATAATCTCAAAGAATTCTTTTTGTTGTTTAGATAGACTTTCACTCAACTTTTCAAACTGTAGTGACAAGACTTCGGTCATACGGTTAGGTATGTCCAGAATGGCCTTATACATATCATTTTGACTAATTTCTAACATAGAGTTTTCCTCCTCTTGAGAACCATCCGAAGATGTCCCATGACTTTCATTCGGATTAGTCATTGATCTTGTAACAGGTCTATTAGTCATTCAACACAAAGTGGTCCCACCGGGCGTGCCAAAAAGGTGTTCCCGGTGTAAATGCTGCGGTCTTGAGACCTCTGGTGTAAGGTCTTGATGCGCGGGCGTGCCAGGGCTCGGAAAGCCCAAAGACCGTGTGAACACGACCTCTAGCACCTTCTAGGCCGAGAATCCAAGAAAAGGTCTTAGATGCCTAGTCGGTCACTTTGAAATTAAAATGGGAATCAGGCGATTGACGAAAATCAGAGGTTAATCCTCTTGGGTTCTAGTGTTAACGAATCTAAAAGACTGAGAAATAATGACTTAATGAAAGAAAATAGATTAGAAATAAAAAGATTCATTGACTGAAGTTAAACTAAATGGAATTGAAATGACAAAAGAAATATTTACATTACATGGATGAACTAGATGGGAAATGAACTCCATTGCTAATTGAAATAAAGCTTAGACTTATGATATTAGAAATTAAAAGATGGAAATACCAACTAACCGAAGACAAAATGATGAACTACTACTGCTTGAATTGAAAACAAACTGCTACTGCTACTGGGACGACGAATCACTGCTGGAAGATTAATGAAAACTGCTACGAAAATGCTGCTGGAACGATAAACTGCTGCTGGAAATTTGATTAAAAATTAGAATACTTTGCCATGGGCTGATTGGGGTTGACGTTGTGTGTGTTCACCTGCTGCTGTTGTATCATATTTATAGCAGTTTGGGCTGTTAACTGCCGTAGCCCATCTCTTCCATCTTCCTTATTTGATGGCCCATGATCCCATTATGCCAATTTCCAGAAACTGCTTAGCACTACTTCAGCCCACTTCCTCCAAGCTTAACTGTTTTGTGCCTCACATCAAGCTGCCACGTGGCTAAATCTCTCCATATTCTAAAAGCTTACATGGCATCATCTTATTCAATTTCTGTATGCCTACGTGGCAATTTCTATAATGCCTACATGGCATTTTTTTACAGTAAACACTTTGCCCCCCTATTTGGAGTTTGATTAAAAAATTGAATTCCAAATATGTTCAGATAAGCTCTAACGCCTTTTCAAATTATCTCACGAAATCCCACAAAATCTGTCGTTTGTTATTATCACTTTTTATGGGAAATCAAATCTTCATTAATACCGGGGCTACTCTGATTTGACTTGAACTAGCTGCTGTCTTCTCAACTTTTCATTTTCCTTTTCTTCCTTCGTCTTCTTCTTGTTCACCGTATCTTCAAACCATGTCTACCCATATCTCCAATCCGCCATCACCAGACTCTGAGAAGTTTTCCGATGATCTTAGGGAGCAACTTGATCCGGTGATCAACAGTCAGGTAATCTCTTCCAACATTATTGGTCCTTTCTTTCAGTGCCCTTCTATTCCTGAGCTTTTGCATTCTTATTACCCTTTATTTGTAAATGAAAGTTTGCTCTTAGAATCCAAAGGTCTAAACTGGTCTGAATGGGGAAAAACCCAAAGAACTTGGCCAAAACCTAGTTCTGATTGGAAGACCTGGGTCGATAAACTTGAACCCCAGTTTGGACCTCTTTGGAAAGACCTAGGAATTTATCACCACATCATGTTGAGTACGAACACTATTCCAATGGATAAAAACCTTTTGGCTGCTGCATCTTGTTTTTGGAGTCGGTCTCTTAATGCCTTTCTTTTCCCTTGTGGCCCCATGTCTCCCACTATTCTGGATGTATGTGCGTTGACGGGCCTTCCACCAATCGGAGATCTCCCTTCTGCCATTTATGATCCTGAGTCAAACTTGGATTTTTCTTTCTCTAATGTTACTTCTTCCTGGACTGTGTATCAAAAGTCTGAGTATCAACCCAACACTTTTTCTCCCAACATATCTCAGCAAGAACATTGTGCTTTTCTGTTGATGTGGTTGTGTCGATTTGTCCTATGTGTTTCTGCTGGACAAATGACACAAGAGTATCATCGGATTGCCATAGCCTTAGCATCAGGCCGAAAGCTGGCCTTAGCTCCTTTTGTCTTGTCTCATCTGTATAGAGGTCTTGCAGAAATTTGTAAAAGGTCTTTATGCATAACTGGAGGTCCTCTTTGGTTGTTGCAATTGTGGTTCTTTGAATATTTCCCAGACCTTTTTCAGTGTACAGTCATTTCAGAGGCCTACCCAACTTATGGTTTTAAGTGGGTAAGGCCTTATTTTGAGCCAAAATCCTTTTCTGAGTATATTACCTTTTTCTGGAAGATTTCCTTTGACCGCTCTGATTCTTTATTCTTTCCTTTTGGCTGTCGCCAATATGGTTCTCCATGGTTCACCCTTCAGCCCCCTTTTGTCGGTCTTCAT
>JAESVK010062019.1:0-22555 GCA_017140935.1 Hamamelis virginiana
TGTTATATGACTTGTGTTCGAGGGAGCATGCGAAGGTAAGCTTTTTCTCTTGTGTTAAATTGAATAGTTTTAAGCATGGTATTAGGTTGTTTTGAGTAGTTTTGCACATAGGGTTTTAGTCCATTGTTTTAGCATGCATGTTAGTATTTTTGTTTGACATTTTTGTGAATTAATAATTGTCTTGAAGCCACTTAAAGTGGATATTCAAATCTGTCCAGATTTGAATATTTATTTAATGTGAGTTAATTACCATTCTTAAGTCATTTTTTTGTATAGTTTTACGTATGGTAGTCTTAGCATATAATATTTGGTTGAATGCTAGATCATTTACACCTTTTTATTTATTATTTTCATGAGTTTTAATTTACTTTTAAAGACACATTCAAATTTGTCCATGAATTGAAAGTATCTTTAAAGTAAGTTAAAAATCATTTTTAGGACCAAATTTAACGTAGAAATATGTTTAGGTTCATATAGTTTGATTAGATTGCATTTAGGGTCATTCTCATGCATCGTTAGAATTGATTTTGTTGCATTTTTATTTATTTTATTTAAATTCCAGCAATATGCATGTTAGTATTTTAGGGGTTTAGATTAACTTAGGATGTAGTTAGGGACTCTTAGGTTAGGGGAGCCACTTGGCTCCACTTAGGATTCCCCTTTGTTGTAAGAACTACATCAAATTAGGGATTCTGGCTCGTTTAAAAGTCTATTTTCGAGAGAGTTTCCCAATGAAATTGGAATTTAAGAATTTGTTTCGAGATGAAACTCCCATTTTGAAAGATGAAGTATTTTAAACGAAAACAAACTCTCGAAAATAGAGTCCTAGATAAGGCAGAATGCCTCTGATAGTGTAGTTCATTACAATAGGAGAATCCTAGGTAATGGAACTACGTGGACTTTGATTCTTATCAGGAAACTGGTAAGGTACGTAGGCAGTCAATAAGGCGCAAGTCTAATCTTAGGATGACTCTGTGTTTCCTAAGGTCTTTAGGATTTTTTTTTCTTTTTATTATTATTGTTTATTACTTAGTATTATCTACACTACTTTCTTGGTTGATTAGATATGTGTGGACAACCCATTTTTACCAATTATTTTGTCATATGTTTATGCAAATGATTATTGTTGGCCCAAAATATACTCTAGAGGGGGGGTGAATAGAGTATTGGCAAATTAAAAACTAATTTAAAAATAGGATAGAGTGTTTTTGAAAACTCAAACTTTTAATAACTAAAATGCAAGATTAAATCTCAACTCAGCAAAATATAAAGCAAGTAAATAAATTTAAATGCAAGAGATAGAGTTAGAGAAATTCAAACACAAGGATTTTAACGTGGTTCGGTCTCCGCCTACGTCCACGCCTCAAGATCTCCGTCTCAAGGATTAATCCACTATCAATCTCACTTCCGGTGGAGATTCAAACCTTTACACAGCCTTCTTTCACAGTGGAAGACTCTCACCAAACAAGGTTTATACAAAACCTTAAACTCACAAGAAATACAAGTGAATATAGATGACCACCAATATGATTCTCAACAACTCTGAGAATACATCAAATACGCTCTCAATAATATCTCTCAAAGATTTAAACTAATTTGCTCATAGAGAGAAATACAGGAATTGAATCACTCAAGAATGATGAACACTTGTAAGCTGCAATAGTGTAAATGATTGTGTGTAGAATTAAGTTTCATGGCAAGTGTATTTATAGCCTTAGAAATCAGCTATACGTTGGAGCGTCTAGGAGGAGCGTCTTGGCAATCTGCAGATTCAAACTGGTTTGAAAAATGCAACAAATCCGTTTGGAGGTGCAGCCATGTTTGAATCAGCATTCACAATGTCAAATGTTGCAGCAGCAGCTTTGACAATTACTCCAACAGCAATCTGCCACTATTCCTGCAGAACACTTATTTACATATAAACATTTAAGTAAATGGTTGCATTTTACTTTTAATTACTTTTACTTTCATTTACTTAAGTTTACAATGTAAATAAGGAAGTACCCCCCATTTGGATTCAATGGAAAATACTAGAAAATCAAATTCCCAATAAATCAAAATGTAGAAAATCAATTTTAGTACAAAAAATAATTTTCGTGAACAGTGTCAAAAATTGATCTATCGAGTAAGGTATTATATACCACGTATAAAAGCTCCCTCAAGGCTGTACTCAGTTAATCAGTATATAGGGATTAATTACCGCCAAAAATTATTTTGGAAAACTCAATATATCAAAAATTCATTTTTCATACTTAGCCAAATTTTTCATAGGGAAAAACAGTTTACTGGGAATAGTAACATCTTCAATACTTGAGCCTCCAATTCATGGATTTTGTTGTCCATTTGTTTGCTCCTGTCTTTCTTGAAAATCTGTCTTCCAAATTTAACATTTAAGCACAAGATATTTGGATAACGCAGTGGCAAATGTTTGTTATCATTAAAACCATATAACATATGCTGGATTGGAACCATTTAGGCTAACAATTAACTTGAATAGTTAATCATTTGGTGGAAAATTGGGCTTGTAAAGACCTAATTTTCAAAATTGCCATTTTCTGATAGAAGGGACAATTCATTATTTCATGTGTACAGTTGGATTGGAATCAATCCATTTGTATTGCATTTGACTTTTGAGGTGTTTTAGAACATCCTTGTAAATGTTCATGACATTCTGATAAGAGCTCGATAGGTAATTAGGGTTTTTGCGACTTGAGGGGCGTTTTCGTCATTTTTCTCGTATAATTCCCGAATGACCTCCGAATTTGAAACGGATTGTTTCATGAGGTTTATATGGATGTAGGGAGTGTATTTGAAGTGTCAATTGAGCCTTTGAATGGTTGGAATAGATTCGCCCAAAATCGATCCTACAGGTGAGAATAAGTTAAACTAGGGTTTCATTCAAATTGACTGTGAATTGGTCATTTTCACCAAAATCAAATATTTTCAAAATATGTTTTCAAATACCAATTTCATATTAAAACTATGTTTTAGAAGTGGTTCAAGCCTAATTGACCAATTTTACAAAACATGGAATGATCATATGACCAATTTTGACACAACCGGGTCGATTGGCTAGCTTTTTATCAAAACCCTTGACCATGGTCAAGTATTTTTGACCCAAAACCCTTCTAAATATGTGGAGGATCCAAATATGGTCGTTTTGATACCTAGACTATCGAATTTGGATGAAAATTGACCAAGATATGGCCAAAATACCAAAATCCCTCGAAATAAATTGGGGAAAGTCACTACGGTGACCGTCCTAGCTAGGATGGCCAACCGTCCAGCCTATGACGGTAAGTCGTCCAAGCTAGGACTGCCACCAGGATGCTCAAGCATGTTTTTTCATTTTGGAAAGTTTGAGACTTTCCCACTTGTTTTGGCCGACTTTATTTGATTTTTTTGGATATGATTCGAAGGGTTTCAGCTTACAAACCCTAGGAGGATTGGTTCTAAGCCTTAGAATGAGTTTTAGAAGGATCAATCCCAACCATTCAAGGTTTTTAAACCCTAACTCTATAAATACACCATTATAGAGTTGGGAGAAGAGGAGGAAGAGGCTAGGGTTTTATAATTTCGTTTTTATTCATCATTTTTGGGGGAGAACCAGAGGCTAAGGAAGGAAAATGGAGGAAGAGCTCAAAGCTTAGGGATTGAAGGAAAATAGCCAAGAAGGAAGAAGAAAAGGTAAGGGTTCTATCATAGTTCAATTTTTGTTGTTTTCATGTAAATCTTCTCTTCCATCCTCAATTTTTTTAATATATATGATATGTATGGATTTTAGTTGTTTGCATATGATAGAATGATATTAGTTGCTGCATGTTTAATGTATTTTGCATGCTAGAATAGGTTGTGTTATTTTTAATATAGGGTAATAATATGTCCAATATGTTTAGGAATAGTTTTGTTATGATTTTATGTAAACAAACATGTTTAGAGTTAGTTAGTTTAATTATGATTGTATGTTAGCAAGCATGTTAGGATGTTTCTTTATTGTGATTTCATGTGATTAGATGTGATTAGGGTTAGCTTTATTATTATTTCATGCGACTAGATGTGATTAAGGTTAGCTTTATCGTCATTTTATGTGAGTAAGCATGATTAGGGTTAGATTTGTTATGATTTCATGTGATTAGATGTGATTAGGGTTAGCTTTGTTATGATTTTATGTGAATATGCATGATTAGGGTTAGCTTTGTTGTTATTTCGTGTGTGTAAGCATGTTTAGGGTACGTATTAATATGTTTATATAATCGTTGGAATCTTTGGTGTTCGATTGATGATATTAATGATTGTGTGAATATGTTAATATGTTATTTTGGGATGTGATGAGTCTTGAGTCATTATTTTTATGTTTTTATAATTATTATAACACTTGTCATGGATTTGATGGTTTGAATATATAAATTACGTACAAGGGAGCGTGCAAAGGTAAGATACTCCCCTTGTGTTTAAAATAATTGTTTAAGCATATTTTTGTGTATTTTTGATATGTTTTGCATGATTCTTATAGTATGTTCATAGTACATTCATGTAGAAAGCATGCTAGGCCATCTTCACATTTTTTTATTCTTTGTTTTCATGGTTTTTAGAGTGGTTTAAGGCTCGTACTCAAATCTGTCCGGATTTGTTTATGTCCTTAAATCGCTTCTAAAAATTATTTTAGGGCCAAATCCAACTTAGAAATATGCTTAGGTTCACATAGTTCAATTAGTATGTATTTAGTAACATTTTCATGTATGGTTAGAATTGATTTTCTGAATGTTTGATTAATTTATTTAAAATCCCAGCATGAATTTGCATTAGGATTTTAGGATTTTTAGACTATCTTTAGAGCTAGTTAGAGACCCTAGGCTTAGGAAGGTCATTTGACCTTCCCTAGGACTGTCCTTTGTTGTAAAAATCATTATCTGATTTGAGTATTATAGTTGATTTAAGAGTCTATCTTCGAGGGATTTTCTAAAAAGATTTTAATGTGTTTTTTTATGAAATGAATATAATTTTTATGAAAGATTTGATTATTAATTGATTTTTGAAGGAATTTGAAATGTTTTAGATTTTTATCTTGGGATAAGATTATCCCAATATGATTTGTTTTATTGAAATATCTTTGAAAAAGATTTTCAATTGGAATTGAATTCTAAATATAAGAATTGTTTAGAATATTTGGATTTTGAAAAAGTCTTTTAATTTGAAATGATTTCAAATAAATAATTTTAAATGGATAAAAAACTCTCGAAGTTAGAGTCTTGAATTAAGTTGAAATACTTTTTGATGATGTGGTCGATTACAATAGGAGAGTCCTAGGGTAGTCGAACTACGTGGACTTTGATATCTGCTAGGTAACACTAGTAGGTTACGTAGGCGCTAATAGGGCTCAAGTCCGCCCTAGGATACTCGTAGGGTGTCCTAGGTTTTTAGGGTTTGTTTGTATATTATTTTTCTTATTATTACTAATATAGATTTTTGCATTTATATCACTATTTTGTTGGTTGATTAGATTATTTAGGATTATCTGCATTAAGATTTTAAATAGCCCAAATAAATTAGAAGTCCTTTAATTAGGGCGAGGTGGGTGCCTACAAGTGAAAACTTGGAACCTTCCCACGTCGTAACCTAGCCCCCGGATCCATATCTGATTCGTAGATTGTTTTTCCATCAAATGGAGTTTGTTTTGTTTTATTTAAAATAAAATATTTTAATGGTTTCCTTATTCCTTAAAAATAAGGTGGCGACTCCTTGTTTGTTTTCAAAAACCCCAAATCATCGCACGGTGATGACGAGGACACCAAAGCCGCACAAAAGGTGCTGGTTCACAATATGATAGGGTTGTTTTTATGAGATTTTGATAAAGCCCAAAATTAATTAGGAGACCTTTAATTAGGGTGAGATAGGTGCCTACAAGAGGTGTCTTGGAACCTTCCCATCTCATAACCTAGCCCCCGAATCCAACTTTGATTTGAAGACCATGCTTTTCCAAAATATGGGGTCATTGTTTTATTGAAAATAAAACTCTTTTTTATGGTTTCCTTATTCCTTAAAAATAAGGTGGCGACTCCCTGTTTTTGTCAAACTTTTATCATTTTTCAGAACCTAATCTTGAGTGGATAATAGAGAAGGATAAATGTGGATAATAGAGAAGGATAAATCCAGACGGATAAAATCATCCACAATCCGCGATTATTTAAGTGAAAACGCCTCTCGATCCGGGGTTGGCTGGTTCACACCAATCATGCCTTAAGGCGAATGCATTTAATTGCTCAAATTCATCCACATCATCAAGAACAACAAGAACCCTTTTGCACCACAGTCTCTGTTTGATTAGCTCAATTCCTTGATCAACATTTCTTATGTTATATTTTTTGTTCATTAGGATATCATAAAGTGGTTGTTCTTGTAATCCAATTAAACCATTGGGTTGCTTTGAAATTTCTCTAACATTTGCAAGGAAGCTGCTACCTCCAAATTTGTGATGTATTAGGTTATAGATAGCTTTGGCAACTGTTGTCTTGCCTACTCCGCTAATTCCCCAAATCCCGACCATGAGAACATTATCTGACCCCAAGCTTAACAATATGTTTACATGTTGTACACGAGACTCCATGCCGATTGGATAGTCAACAACATTTGAGTATCGAAGATTTAGTTTATTTGAAATGTCTTCCACAATCTTCTCAATAAATTTTGACTCATGCCTGCCAATGTTGGCCAAAACAAGGATCAAAATAAGAAGTAGAAGCATAATAAATGTTTAGCAAGTTGAAATGAGCCATGAAAATAAGTCCCAAATAAAAAAAATAAGTTAAATGATCAATCGAATTGGTTGTTTCAAACCTGACTAGGTTGAATATTTTTTAAGTTAAATGGTCTGGTAAAAAAAATAAGGCTGGTTAAAGGCTTGAGTCACCAATTGAATTGGTTGGTCAAGTCCGGATCTGAGAACTATGAAACAAAGTCTAATTGGTATTGTTCACTATTTTTCTAGAGAAAATTATCAAATTAAATTTCTTGAGTTTAAAGCTCTATACTATGAGATCGGGTTTTATACCATGAGGTATTTGATATATTCAAATTTCTTTATCTATTTGCTATGTTAAAAAGACCCTTGAACCTAATAGCTAGTATAAAAGTTTATGCCAGGGACTTGTTGATATATAACCTTTTTTCTCTATTAAAAAAAATAGAATATTAACAATGATACAAAATACCCATTGGCCACATTTGGCAAGTGCCTGCCGGAGAAATTAGCAGCCTCCTTTAGCCCAACTGATCGCTTCACAATCATGCTTCATTTGTCTACATTCAGAGGCTAATTTCGAAGAAGTTTACACCGTAAGTGCTTTGATTTAGTTAGTTTTATCCTTATAGTTTGTTTTTGGCTTTTGTAGGTTAACTTCACCCAAAACCGGAGTTTTTACAATTGCAAAGAGAGCATATGATGAAGTGAGCATTAGAGGTGGATTTCATGCTAGGAGGAGGATGGTTTGAGGTGGATTTAATATGTCAAAGTTGATATAAAAGTGTTAGAAGTCATTTGGAGACTTTCGGACTTGTACAGTTTTTTTTTTTTTTTTTTTCCGACGAAAACTTCCAACTTCAAATGATCATATCTCCCTCATCCGGACTCCGATTTTGATGATCTTTATATGCCTAGAAAGCTTGAGAAGTCTAGTGTTTGAATATATGGTGCTCATAGGTAGATTAAAAGTGTTCTTATCGATAGGAGGGCCAAGCCTATTGATAGGACCCTCATCGGATGGAATTTTTGCATCTAAAAGCTACCCTATCGATAGGTATGTGTTGATTGTACCACAATCATGCTCTCAAACTATGGTATTACTGTGCTCTCTTATATAAATAGTTGCGTAATAATATCCTGTTTTATATAAATTATGTATATCTTGATTAATTTCTCTTTCATAAGAAATTATGCAGATTACATAAATGCGAAGCCGTCACTCATGGAGTCATGCCTATCGTCACAAGTGATACATATTTTGATAAAATCAATAGGCGTTGAAGTGCGAAAGGCTGCAGAAGAATTTCTGCATTTCCAAAGCAAAGAGCCAACATGACTATCGATAGCCAAGTCTCGCTATCGATATAACTTCTATCGATAGTCAAACTTCGCTATCGATAGACTTGAGGCGGCTGTGGGCTATTCTAGATATTTTGAGATATTTCAAGGGCATTTTCATCTTTTGTAATTTCATTATATATATACACGTGTATGGGTGACTTAAAGAGGGTTCATGACTTTTGCTCTGAATCATTACTCTGTCAATTTTAATAGACTTCATCTTACAGTTCAATTCTACTTTTTATTCGGTCATTTACTTTTTCAGCACTTTTCTACTTTTCTGCAATTTTTCCTTTAATGCATGGCTCAATTCTCGTTTGAGAATTGTTCTTTACTTATTCAGTCTTTAATTTCCGCACTTTAATTTCTGCTATTTTTCCTTTTTATGCATGGCTCAATTCTCACTTGCATAGTTGTGAAGGTTTACCGCACACTATCGCTAAATAAAATATAATATAATTGTATATCTGTGATTGCAATTATATAATTATGCAATGGCACTCATTGGGATGAATAACAAACTAGCATGCTTTATCCCCATTTAAGGTGGATAGTGATATTCCATTCCTTTTCAAGGATCAACCTGCCAGTCCTGTTATTCATCATCTTTTTGGGGATTTCTTCTTGTAGTTGGATGAACCACCATACATAATTACTATATCGTGGATTTTATAACTAATTTGCATATTTGAGATTCAATGGACTTCTCGCCCAAGTTCCGCTCATTTCATTAATTAATCGCGTTTTTAACCAGCTTAATTAAATTCAGCATTTCTGCTTCAACCCAATTGAAGCGCTTTTCACCACCAAATTAATTTGACACTATTCTTTCACTTTAATTACATCTAATAGTTTTTTATTTTAAATCTACATATTTCCTAGTGGTTCGACACCCGTGCTCACCAATCGCAATTGAATTGAGATTAACAAACATGCGGTTTTATAAATATATTAATCTTGATCATTAACAAGGAATAATCTCCCTTGTTCCCAGACGATCATGTGTCTCCTATCGAAAGGAAGGCATACCCTATCAATAGGAGCCTTCACAGGACCATTTTTCTACAACCTGCAAGCTACCCTATCGAAAGGGGCTAAAAGCCTATCGATAGGGCACAACTCATAAAGCGTGCTCGTGACTTTTTAAGTGATTTTTGATGTATTTTTGTGGGTTATTATGTGGGGCCTTCTCTGTAAGGTATAAAAGCATTCTTTTAGAGTTGTTTAGGGTTAGCTAGACCTAGCTAGACCTATTCTCTCTTTCTCTCTATTCTCTCTCCTCTCTACCATCATTCTCTGGGATTTTTGGCTTGCACATGGAAGGAATGAAGAACCTTGGTGATTCTACTCCAACTATAGTCGGCTAGGCTTCTCTCTTGGGTAATAGATGAAGACTCTCTCCATTCAATTGTATTCATAGGTTTGGAATTGGGCATTTTTGTATATTTGTGATGATTGTACAACTTTAAGGATGTTGCTTCCATGAAACTTGGTTTTAAATGATTTTATTTATCAATATAGTTGTTTTTTATGATTGCAATTATATTTGTTGTGCAATGGTACTTATCGAACATGTGTATGTGAAATAAGATGGTTCATGCCCTACTTGGATGGATTGTGCATTCTCGTTTGACAGTCCATGCCTTAAAGGGATGATCCATGCTTGATTCATATACGCATGATTATCTTTGATGGCTTATTCTTGTACTCTAAACCATCATTATCATAGATATTCATAAACCTTAATCAAACTTATTAATGCGATTGATGTGAGTTAAGTAGATTCGAAAACCCAAGGCTATTTATTATTTGTTTTATATTCTTTAGTTTAAACAACCACTCTTCAAATCAAAGATTATTCTCTTAACTAAAATTGAATTTGCTTTAGTTTCTTAAAACTCAGCCTTTAGTTCCTGAGGATCGACACCCATGCGAAAACCATATTTTCAATGAATTGAGGTTACAAGCACGAGTCACTTTATAACTTTAAATCTTGATTGTAAACAAGAAATAACCTCCCTTATTTGGCACGATCACCAGCTCTCCATCCATCCACCTTGCAATTGCAACGGAAAATGATTGGAAGGGATACGATCTTCACCAATATATGCATGATAACCCTAGAATCCACTAAGACGAAGAACACACCAAAAGAAGAACCTCTCAAGAAAATACTATTGATACTCCTTTACCATGATAGCTACCATGCATATGAGTAGAGAAAATATTATTAACTGTTAAAGGTAGAAAGCCTTGCTTCAACTTCTTCAAGGGAAGCTTGCAGCCTAATGATTAGAGCTTTGAAATTAAATGGTTAAAAGATTTCATGCCAAAAGGCCTTTAAAAAAAAAAAAAAAATTATGCCATTGGCATGAATTGGACAAAAATGCCCCCCTTTCCCAAACTATTTTCAACAGCACCCTCACTTCCAACCTAGAGTTCAATACGCCAGAACCCTAGTTCACTACGTCAGAAAATGCAGTTCACCACACCAGAAATGAATTTCACTACGTTGGAAAAACAAAAAAAAAAAACAAAACAAAATTATAATACTTGACTAAAACAAAATATAGAAGACAAAGAGGGGAAGGAGAACTCTAGAGATGGACAGAGCACCGACGGGGTCAGGATCATTGGAGAAATCTCTAGCTGAAGTTGGGGTCGCTAGTGTGGGTTATGCCAATCAAAGCTGAGGGATGCTTGGAGTTCACCACGCCATTGGATGGTGTGGCTACATCGGACATCCGACGGTTGCGTCACTGGTGTGGCTACAGGGATGATTGTGCATTCTCGTTTGACAATCCATGCCTTAAAGGGATGATCCATGCTTGATTCATATACGCATGATTATCGTTGATGGCTTATTCTTGTAGTCTAAACCATCATTATTATAAATATTCATAAACCCTAATCAAACTTATTAATGCGATTGATGCGAGTTAAGTGGATTCGAAAACCAAAGGCTATTTATTATTTGTTTTATATTCTTTAGTTTAAACAACCACTCTTCAAATCAAAGATTATTCTCTTAACTAAAATCGAATTTGCTTTAGTTTCTCATAACTCAGCCTTTAGTCCTTGAGGATCGACACCCGTGCGACAACCATATTTTCAACGAATTGAGGATACAAGCACGAGTCACTTTATAAATTTAAATCTTGATTATAAATACGGAATAACCTCCCTTGTTTGGCAAGATCAAATTTTGGCGCCGTTGCCGGGGACTATAGCACGGTTATAGGAATTGTTGTGATTTCAGTTTTAGTTGTAGTTTTAGGATTTTTTTTTTCTTTTATCTTTTTAGGTTTTTGTTTTCCTTTGTCTACTAACCTTTCACTTCCCTTTTCCTAGATTGTTTGTTTTACAGGTTTTTAACCAGGATTTTTGCGCGCTAAGGCCACAAAGCCAATTTGATAAAAAATATATAAATAAATAAATAAATAAACTTAATTGCCCAAGTGCGAAAGTTTTTGATAGGACCGCATAAAAACTAGCAATCGGGATCGAGGGGAGTATCTTCTTACCTTAGCTTTTCTTTTTCTTTTCTTTTTTTTCTCTTTTTGCATTGCATTTTTGCACATCATACAGTTGGAGGGAGTCGTTTTGTATGCACGGCCGGCGTTCCTTGTCTCTTGACCTAAAACCTTTTGACCCTAAATTAGAGAGTACTTTGAGAGCTTTTAGGGCTTCTCTTCGTAAAATACCGAGATTGAGTCTTCTGTTGAGATAGGTGACATGGTCAATAACACCAATAGGGTAGCTGTGGACCCTTCGCAAGCATAGCAAGCCCCTAGGATACTTAGAGACCATTTTATCCCGAACACATTTACCCCTCTTTCTTCCATTCAGATTCCTAACATTGAGCATATCCAGCATGAGATTAAGCATGCTACCATTCAGATGCTTCCTACCTTTTATGGGTTGGAAAGAGAGAATTCATACGACCATTTAACATTGTTTATGGGAATTTGAAAAAGATCTAAGGCTTCATTGATGATGCCTTAAAGCTCTTACTTTTCTCATTCTTTTTGAAAGATAGAGCTAAAACATGGATTAACACTCTTAGGACTCTTGAACCTATTACCACTTGGGACCAATTCCAGAGGCTTTTCTTAGCCCGATTTTATTCCATAGGACAAACCGCCCAAATGCATTATAGCATCACACACTTTGTCCAACGGGAGGGGGAACCGTTCCATGAGTCTTGGGATAAAATTAAGGAGCTCCTTAAGTTATGTCCCCATCACGACATTGCCAACTGGTAAATTATCCAATCATTTTTCCAAGGCCTGTGTTCTAAGGATAAACACTTAGTGAATGCTACTAGTGGGGGCGCAATCCTTAGGAAAAGTGTTGAGGAGGCCTGGGACTTATTTGAGATTCTCAGTGAGGATTCTCTCCATATGGCCTCAATGAGTCGGAATGATAGGGGTTCATCTTCAACCTCTAATTTACTTAAGAAGGGAGGCGTGTATGAGGTTGAGAGCACCACTGTGATTAACCAACAAGTGGCGGCATTGTCCAAGAAATTGGATCAATTGCTTGCGAGCCAAACATCTAAGAAACCCCCTTGCCCTGCCAGTGAGGTCTGTGGGATTTGTGCAGATATGTGTCATAACACCTTCTCTTATCCCATGGCTAATCAGTACCTAGAGTTTGCGCAAGAACAAATAAATGTAGCCCAAGGGTTTTCTAACCCTAGGAATGACCCGTACTCTAATACTTTCAATCCAGGTTGGAAGAGTCACTATAACTTGCGGTGGTCTCAACCCTATCATGGGTCAGGAAGTCAGTTTCACCAACCACCTAGGGACAATTTTCTTGGTGGCAATGCCAATGTTGACCAAACCTATAGGCCACTTTACCTTCAGTCCCAACCCCATTCCCAAGGTGTTAGTCCACTTCCAGCACCCCAAGCACAAAGGAGTTCTAAGTTTGAGGCCACGGTTCTTAATACTTTAAAGAATATAGAGGCGGATCGCCAACTTCTTCATTCTCATTCGCAATCTATTGCTAAATTAGAGCAGCAAGTGGGGCAAATCGTGGCTTCTTTTAGTCGTTGAGAGGAGGGTAGGCTTCCTAATCCACTCGTGAATAACCCCAAGGCAGTGCATGTGATTGAGAGTTCTTCCTTACAAGACTCTCAAATTTTTGAGGATGTGAATGCTATCACCAATTTGAGAAGTGGTAGGGTAGTTGACAACCGGGTTGGGGAGAAAACTAGTGAGGGAGTAAGCGAAACTGAGTCCAAAGTTCTTAAAGTGGTAGAACCTAGTGAGCAGGAGGAGGTTAAGAAAGAGAAAAGTAAGCAAGTGGTCAGTGAGCCTAAGAGGGATAAATTTCCCTCTAATTCTGATGATCCTATGGCATCCTATGTGCCTAAGGCTCTATTCCCTTCTATGTTGGTTGCGCCCATTAAAGGGAAGAAAAAGGGAGCATCTTTGAGTGAGATTTTAAAAGTTTTTAAACAAGTGCATATCAATTTACCACTTTTAGATGCAATTAAGCAAATCTTATCCTATGCCAAATTCCTAAAGGACTTGTGTACTCAACAGCGCAAGGAGTGCTCATATTTGACTAAGTCAACAGTCCTTTCTGAAGTGGCTAATGCGGTAGTGCAACATCACATTCCCCTTAAACGTAAGGATCCTGGTACGCCTACTATTCCATGCTTCTTAGGAAGTTATTTCATAGGTAGGGCCTTAGTTGATTTTAGGGCAAGTGTGAACATTCTTCCATACTCTGTGTATAAGAAGATGGAATTAGGAGAGCTTCAACCTAGCCTTATTGTGCTTCAATTTGCTGATAGGTCAACCAAAGTGCCTAGAGGGATTTTAAAAGATGTTATTGTCAAGAAGGAGTCATTTATTTTCCCTGCTGATTTTGTTGTTCTTGACATAGAACCTGTAAATAGTTCTAAGGCACAAATCCCTGTGATCCTAGGAAGACCTTTTCCTGTGACTGCTAACGAGGTCTTATTTTGTAGGGAAGGTATTATGGAAGTCTCGTTTGGTAATTTAAAGGCTAAGCTTCAAGTTTACCATACTTCTCCACACCCTCATCACTTTAAGGAGTGTTCTTTTGTTGGAGAGCTAGGGAAAGAGGTTGAGGCAGCATTGCCATACATTCCATGTTTGGATCCTTTTGATGTATGCCTTACTTAGTGTGATGATGTGAATGTGGACCATTATTTTTTAGAGGTTAATAAGATTTTTGAGTCCACACCCTTTCTAGGCATCCTACCTTGGAAGCCTAAAGGTAAGTTATTTTCCCTAACAGTTTTTATTCTTTTGTCCATTTTATTGAATAGGTTTCTTTTGTTTGAATTGAAGCTTTTACCAGCTAAGGCAGTGAAAAGGAAACTTACTTTTGGGAGGAGACCAAAGAAGAAGAATCTGGTTTGAGTTAGGCTTGATAGGTTGATTTATTACGTTCTTTTGCATATTGTCTATTGTGCTTTATTTTGATATACATACATTGAGGACAATGCATGATTTAAGTTGGGGGAGGAATAAATTAAATTAAAATTTTGGAAATTTTTTCAAATTTCAGTCATTCCCTCAGCACTTAGTGATTTTTGAACTTATTTCAATATGTGTATGCTTTTATAAGTCTACGAATCTCTGAGTTATGCTTTGTTTTGAGCATATGCATATGTGTAGGTGAATTCCTATTTGCACACGCACGAATCATTCATGATAGTTTATGAACCAAAGAGTGTCTTGCTTAAATTTGTCTATTCTTGTTTTATTCTTCATCTTTATCTCCATATAGATTCTTTGTGATTATCTTCTCTTTCTTTCTTATCATTCCACTTCCATTTTTTATGTGTGATTAGTGTATGCATGATTAATGGTTTTGTTGCGCATTATTTAAACATTTGTAAGTCATGAAAAAGGATCATAGGCTATCTTTGATCATTTGAGCTTAAATTCTTTCATATTATATTGCCATTAGCACCTAATTTGAGCCTTTAAGTTTTCTTATCTCGGCCAGCTTAGGAAGCCTAAGGGTAGAGGTTGGGTAAGTCAATTCTTGGTTGGAGAGTTTAGCATGTGAGTTTTTGAGTCTTGTGTTCTGTGTGCCATGCCTTAATGTTAAGCAGATTTTATTTGGAAAGTAATTGGAATTTGTAATATTGGTGATGAAAGGGTTGAATAATGCATCTTCAGAAAAAAAAAAAAAGGGGAAGAAAGAAATAATAAAAAAACTGAGAAAGAAAATAATGTTTGCTTGTGCATTACCCCTCTGAAAGCTGAGAATAAAGTTAAATCCAAGTTGGAGGGTGTGAAAAAAAAAAGAAAAAAAAAAAGAGAAAGTCCAAAAGTGAAGGATGCAACAAGAATAAAAAACCAGAAACCTTTTTATTCTAATCTTCTATGATCTCGAGTGATTCTGCTAATGATGCATGGTACATTGTTGTTAGTCATTGTGGATTGGGTTGTGTAGTTTTGGTTTGTTTTGTGTTTTTAGAGTAGTTTATGTTTGTTTTGTTTTAAGTTAGGATTTGTGTATGTGATGGTTGGGTAGATTGCCTTTACTATGTTATTAAACCATCACAAGTCTTTTTGTTTTCCATCCTTGAACCAAAAGACAATTTTGAACCAATAAAGTCCTATTTGATTCCATGAATTGTTTATGTTTAATTTTGTTGCAACTTTACAATTTATTGTGTATGTGTATGTTAGTTGTTCATTCTCATTCCCCATTCTTTTTGTAGTTCTCTTCCGCAGTAATGTTGTTTTTCTTTGTTTTCTTATCTTTTGTATTTTATTTCTCAGTTTTCATTCTCTTCGTTCTTCGTGTTTACCATCTCATTCGTTTAAGCTTGGTCACTTGATGGATTCGAAAACCCAAGGCTATTTTATTTGTTTTATATTCTTTACTTTAAACAACCACTCTTCAAAATCAAAGATTATTCTTTTAATTAAAATCGAATTTGCTTTAGTTTCTCATAACTCAGCCTTTAGTTCCTGAGGATCGACACCTGTGCGAAAACCATATTTTCAACGAATTGAGGTTACAAGCACGAGATACTTTATAAATTTAAATCTTGATTGTAAACAAGGAATAACCTCTCTTATTTGGCACGATCACCAGCTCTCCATCCATCCACCTTGCAATTGCAACGGAAAATGATTGGAAGGGATACGATCTTCGTCAATATATGCATGATAACCCTAGAATCCACTAGGACAGAGAACACACCAAGAGAACAACCTCTCAAGAAAATACTATTGATACTCCTTTACCATTATAGCTACCATTCATATGAGTAGAGAAAATATTATTAACTGTTAAAGGTAGAAAGCCTTGCTTCAACTCCTTCAAGGGAAGCTTTCAGCCTAATGATTAGAGCTTTGAAATTAAATGGTTAAGAAATGGGAAAATTGGACAAAAGTCTTACTTAAAAAAAAAAAAAAATTCATGCCAAAAGGCCTTTCAAAAAAAAATTTATGCCATTGGCATGAATTGGACAAAAATGCCCCCCTTTCCCAAACTATTTTCAACAGCACCCTCACTCCCAACCTAGAGTTCAATACGCTGAAACCCTAGTTCACTACGTTAGAAAATGCAGTTCATCACACTGGAAATGAATTTCACTACGTCGGACAAAATAAACAAAAAAAAAAATACATGACTTGGCTAAAACAAAATTAATATAGAAAACAAAGAGGGGAAGGAGAACTCTAGAGATGGAGAGAGCACCGATGGGGTCGGGATCGTTGGAGAAATCGCTAGCTGAAGTTGAGGTCGCCAGTGTAGGTTATGCCAATAGAAGCTGAGGGATGCTTGGAGTTCACTACGCCATTGGATGGTGTGGCTACATCGGACATCCGACAGTTTCATCATTGGTGTGGCTATAGGGGGTTGCAAAGTTTCTTGAAGCATCACATAGTGAAGGAATGCTGGTGATCTCGTCGATGATCACATCGGACGGTTTTGATTTTAGATTCAAAGCTCAATCTCTCTGATCATGGTTGTCGCGACTCTAATCATGGTTTCCAATGGAAGAGTGCGGAGTCCTGAACAAGGACGGTGACCAAAACTGATGGAGAATGGGGTTTTTGTTAGGAAACCAGAAAGAAAGCTCCAATTTTGTTGGATAGTGAATGGAGATCACCATCTCAGGAGGCGGAAGTGTCGATAAGAAAATCGCTGGCGGGCTTCACTCTTCATGACAGCTATTTTCATCGGTACTTCATCCTTGACGATGGATTGATGGGATGATCTAGCGAATAATGTTGAGATGGCTAGGTTTTTGTACTCAATTTGCATGAGGATGTGGAGGAGGAGGAGAAGACATACCGGAGAAGGAGCTCGAGGAGGAACTATTGTTAGCCACGGCGAGGTGAAGCTAGAGTTCATGGGTTATTTTTTGGGTTCAGATCTCAAGGGAAATTGAGTTACTAAAAAAATAGATTTTTAAAAAATAGGACCTTAGGCAATAAAACTTTTTTAAACAGGACGAGAGAAAAAAAAAATTTGTTGGAGGACTTTAGTTAATAAAGGACTTTAAAAGAGGATTTTTAGCCAAATATGCTTTAAGAAATACTCTTAGCGTGCCCACCTAAGTGTATTAAGAATATAATTATAGATTGCATCAATATATATATTGTTATATAAGATAATATGGGCTATAGGTAGTTGATCATAGGGGCTGTGCGCAGGTCAGTTAAGGATAGATTTGAGGTAAAACTGCCAACAACCCGCCCTTAGGAGGTAATTAATCTTCCCAACCACCAACGAACCCGAATATGTTAATAACCGAGAGGTTAGTTGAATATAAGGGTGGGCGGTTCCCCGGCTTGGGAATCTCAAGCAATTCTACTTCTTCTTCTTCTTTTTTTCTTTTTCTTTTTTAATAAATATTTAAAGTCCCTAAAACCATTTTAATGATAAAAGACAATCTAACAATGCACTATTGTGTTCTTTATTGATTAAACTATAATCCAAACAATTCTTCTAACACAAATAAATCGAAGTACCAAAACAAATTACCCTAAAATAATAGCAGCTACTAACCAGATATATATAATAAGAAGGGTTCTCTGTTATTCAAAAATCTTACAAAATAGCATATGATCTTACATTCAAAATAGATACAAGCGCCAAACCTCTGCTTGGTCTCACATTTTAAGGCCTATAAAAATTAGTTATATTGACAAGATTGGATGGATTTTGAGAACTTAGCTTGCCCGTACGTAGGAATTCACTCGCTCAACCAAATGGGCAACTCCTTTAATCAAATGGAATTCTATGAGTTTTGTCCGCTCCCAGGAATTCATTCAATTGGATTCATCCAATTTTGATAACTATCACGAAATGAAGTTTAATTGATCTTGTTAAGTATTAATTTTTCCTACAACAAACAATAATCATATAAAAACATTTTTATTTTTTTAACTTACTTGTTTTAGGCAGATCGAACTATATATCTAAGCCTAAAGCATTCTCGGTCTTGTTAACTATTTTCCTTGAAGACACCAACTAACTTGTTGGTAAAGAGTCTCTTGAGAGTTGTACCAGAGACTTGGGTTCAAGCCCCGCCTTTATTAAGGTGGGAAGAGTTTAAGGGAAAGGAGAGGTCTATCTCCTGTTATGTAGCTCATAAGTCCAATGAACTTCTTGGAAAAAAAAAAAAAAACTCCCACTCTGTGCCTGCACATCGGACGGATCAACGTGGTAAAAAACAGGCAAAACCATCTATTGGAAGGTGCTCCTGCATTCCATGACCTTCACCAGTTCATCAAGGCACCAGCTCGAAGCAGAATAGTTTCTTGAGAAGATGATAACAGCAACTCTGGATCCTTCGATTGTTTTGAGCAGTTCTGGCCCAATTTCTACCCTCTCTTGAGTTTATCATCTATAAAAGTGACAAACCCATTATGACGCAAGCCAGCAAGGAGGTGGTCAGTAATGTTCTTGCGTTTATCATCGCCTTTGAAACTCAAGAAAACATCATAATATCGTGGTGGAAGGGAAGAGAAATAGGTATTGGTAGCAGCCATGGTACTGATGCTATTCAAACAGTTCAGGACACCAATATTATTGCTGTCTTTAGTTTTTAAATTGGGTAAATTTAAGGGCCTAGCTAGTGGCAAGTTATTCACTGCCAGCAGGTCAAACAAGTACGTGTTGAAAAGTTCACTGCTTGACTCTGCATAATGTTGAAAGTCAGGAAGACTTGACTCGTTTTCCTATATTCCAAAGAAGTAGTCAAGTGGGTGCTTTGTGCAGCACGCTGTCTGAGAATTAAGTGGCCTAGTTCCCACTCTACAAAGCTAAAGATTTGACTCTTTCTATATCTATAGGGATCCAATCATTTAATATTGCAAAGAAAGCTTTACGCCATACGTAGATAGTCATCTCCGTGTTATTTTGGGTGCCTGGCCTTAATTTGCATGGGAGACTTTCTACCAATATATATATATATATATAACAACATATTTTACTATGATCGAGAAGGACCACAAATCAAAATGGATGGTTGGATGCTGAATGGTCTATTTTTATGGATCAAAGTCTTTTTATTTAGCACTACCTCTAATGACTACCTTTCTTGTATTGTATGAAAAGGCACCCATCAGTCTTTCTCCCTCTCTAACCATTAAAAAAATAATAAAAAAAAATTAAAAATCATCGTCAATACATTACAGAGAGGTCAGAAATTATAAACAGGTTCTTAGTTGACAAACAGCAACAAGATAATTCATATGAACGATTAAATAGCCAATCCAATGAAATGGGACAATGCAAGTAGTTTGCTTGGAACAATAAGGGCTGGAAATCAAGTTGTTTGTCTATAGGTGAGAGTAGTAACAAAATGGCCTCTGGTTTTTCCATGCAAATTGTGATTGGGTCTCTCTTGGATTAGAAAAAGAAATTGTGGGCCCCTTTGTTTAATTTCTCATGCACTAAAAAAAAAATTGTGGGCTCCTTTATTTTTTGTCTTCACTTTACCTTCCACACGTGGAACATTTATTTTGAAAATTAAACCCCTTCTTGACTTCACACTTCGGACCTCTCTCTCTCTTTTTCTCTCTTGTCTCTCTCCCGTCTCATGCGTGCCGGAGTTTGGCGGATGTCGCCAGATTGTACATCAGTATTTGCGGGTGCTAAAAAAAGGTAGGATATTTAATCATGAAACATATAGAGCTTATGTCTTTTTTTTTTTTTTTTTAAATGTATACATTCATATTCTTTTTTATATGTATTCATGTGTGTTTATTCCCGTGTATTTATATATATGTGTCAGTTTGGAAGGAAAATCATAAATTTTTTAGTTTAAAAAATTGATCTTTAATATTTTGATTCAAACGGATTGAATAAATAGACATATATATATTTATATTTATAGTTTCTTAGCAATTTTACAATTTCACACACAAACTATATGTGTTCGTATATAAAAATAACATTTGAAGAAATATATATGTTCGTATGCCAAAACTCTAAAAAATTGAAACTATATATTTGGTTCAGAAATAATACTCAAACGTATACTTTCTTTGTATACTCAACTTCATTTGGAGAAAAAACCTTAAATAAATAAGATAATTTAAGAGAAGCAGAATAATATCCCAATAAAAATGTGAATATATTAGATAATTGAAGAAAATAAAATCATAAATATTTTATCTTCCTAAATAATTCAAATTTGAAATTCAGATAAAATAGGAAAGATTCAAAAATGAATTAAGGATTATTAGCAAAACTAAATCTGACAGGGATAGTTTAGTCTTAAAAAAAAAAAAAGGAATTTGACTTTCATCTACCCATAAGGACCCCAAGGTTAGTACTTTTTTGCTTGGATCTATTAGTCTAAACCGCTAAAAAAAAAAAAGGAATTGTGGGATGCATATTTTGAAAAACCGACCGTTGGATTAGATATCTTGTTATGGATGTCACGTCTGCCAAAAATCACAGTGATTCGATGTAGGCATCTCAAAAGACAGATTGTGAAAAATTCTGACTACTGAAAACTGTCACAGTTTTTCTTAGTGACATATCTGAGAAACCGACCGTTGGATCATTGTGAGTTTTGGCATGCCTGGCATACATATGCATAGTATCTAATCCAACAGTCAGTTTTTCAAAATATGCATCCCACAATCACATATGAGCTTCATGCTGACTTTCGTGAAAGTCAGCATGTGCTGATAGGATCATATATATATATATATATATATATATATATATATAGAGAGAGAGAGAGAGAGAGAGAGAGAGAGAGAGATGATCCATTAAGGTCCGGACCTTAAGCTTAATTTAAGGTCCACTTTTCAGTGGGATTGTTATTTTGAAAAACCGACCGTTGGATTAGATAATCTTCTAATTTATATATGTCATGTTTGCCAAAAATCACAGTGATCCACGGTCGATTTTTAAGATACAGACTGTTAAACAGTTGTTAAAGCATCCAATGGTATATTGTTAGAGTGTTTCACGGACTGTATTTTAAAAACCGATTGTTGGATTACTGTAATTTTTGACAGGCATAACATATATAAGAATATTATCTAATCCAGCTGCTGTTTTTTCAAAATACCATCGTCTGTGTGAGAAATGGTGAGTGGACCCCAAATTAATTTAAGGTCCGGATCTTAATGGATCAAGTTTGTATATATATATATAGAGAGAGAGAGAGAGAGAACTTCTAATATTAGGTGCACTGGATGCTTAGAAGCATCAAGTGCCCTCTTATAGAGCCACTTGTAGTGAAAATTTTGAAAAACTGACCATTTGATTAGATACTCCAATCATATATGTCATGGCTGCCAAAAACTACAGTGATCCAAAGTATGGTTTTTGAAAAATGTAACTTTGAAAAACTATGATTTTTTTGTTCTTTAAAATGTTATCATTTTTAGCAATCAGTTTTCTCATAAACAAACTGTTGGATTACTGTGATTTTTAGCATGCATGACATACATTAGGATATCTAATCCAACGGTCAATTTTCCAAAATTTATACTGCAAGTGGCTTTACAATAGGACACCTTATGCAAGATACATCAGGTGCAACTGACCATATCACCTCTATATAAAGAAATACATAAATAACAATTAAAACCACTAAAAAAATCGATAACATATATAACATCAAAATTACAAAAAGAAAAAGTTTATCATGAAAGTAATTTGAAAGTCATACCACCTACCAAGCATAGACTTGATAAGAAATTAAAAGGAAACAAAAAATAGAAAAAGTTGTACCATACTCTTATGAGCATTTCAAGAATATAGGTCTCAATTGGAAAAGTTGTATAAGCAGCAAGGAGATGGTCAAGAAAATATTATAATTTTTTGGTAGAAGCCATATATGGCACTATCAAAGAGATCAAATGATCAAGGTATTGGCGTTGGCCAAATCAGGATCGGACAACATTTCTTAGTCTAGCTACTCATAGAATTAAAAGAAGGAAAAAAAAAAAAAAACAATAACAATGGTTACAGTACAGCTGTAGTAAA